>CM055831.1:33064277-33099374 GCA_029582265.1 Zoroaster sp. YZ-2022
TAAAATGCTGGTGTAATATACAAATGTAAAAAACTGTAAAAAGATTGGACAAGTTTGCAAAAGTAAAAATTTTTTTTTAACAAGATAAATAATTGTGTTGAAATGTATTTGTCTCCATCAATAAATTATAAAATTACAAATATGATGAATAGGCCTAACTGAAAAAAATACTAGGCCTACAATAAATTAAGGTGAACGGCGAAAGGCAAATCAAATCATTAAAATAGAAATCTTTTTAACATATTTTTAAAATAAATGAAGGGGACATAGCTGTACTCATTTACCGTGCAGCAAAGAACCAACGCTTTAAATGGGAAAAAAATCCCCAAAGCTAACTTTTGTGTAATAAATCGTAAAAACACACTTGCACCGTCAACATAAACAGAAACGATGTCTCCTTACAAAACTCTCATTTTCATCGGGGCACGTCGGGAACACATTGAAAAAAACATCAAAACGATCAGAAAAATCAGTGATATTTAACAATTCGGGGAAATCAACGATTTTTCATTAACTTTGGTAAAATTCGGCAGAAATCGGCGATCAAAACATCGTTAGAAGCAGAATTTTACACCGCATCGAAAGAAAAACATGGCGCATAGCTTGTGGCACGCTGAACACTACTGCGCATGCGAAAACTACATGTCGTTGCCCTGTTCGTGACGTAGAGTGTTTACTCCAGTAATGTGACAACGGAGATTTTTCTGTGTGCGGTCGGATTATCGCGGCAGCAGAGACTGTGCACGTACACAGAGAGCGCTTATCAGGTCGTAAATCTTCTGGGCTCAGCGGGGGACAGCATTGGTTTAATGCAGGCCCACAAACTCGATAATTAGTCGTAAATTGGCTTAAGTTTTCGTTCCAACTCCTTCTATTTTATACCTCCATGGTCTGTTGGACTGGACATAGGGGTGGCCATTGACAGGATTTATTAAGATTAATGGATACTATAAGAAGATGGACCTGTACATAAGTTAATTGGATAATACTTAATAGGACACCTGCTTTCCGGTGTTTACTAATACTGTGTGGTCTGTAAGACTGTGTGGTCTTACAAGATTGTAGCTTACAATAGTGCAGTTATCAGCAGTGGTAAAAGTCAGAGAGAAGTTAGTATTTGTATTGTATTAACAAGTGTGAGTATAAATTATAATCATATAGCAAGGACCTTACTCTATGGTATAATGGGATACTATCCTGTAGATTATACTCACACTTTACAACACAAGCAGGATACAATATTATATACAACATCATGCAACACAGCTGAACTTTCACAATGAAGTTCAATATGCATACGGGAGAGTCAAACAATTATGGTACACTATATTCACTGTGTACTGTACATATCAGCCAGGTAGACCTATGACCTAATGACTTTGTCACGTACTCTACCAGGAACTGAACTGTGTTTGTCAAGCGCCATTTTGTTTGGGATCCACCCTAACGTTACATGTAGCATCATTTGCTCTGTCTTCAACAAGAAAAATTTACTTCATTTTGTGTTCAACTGGCTTCAGTAAAACAAAGTAAAACCACTGTGAGGTAAGCTAACATTTGTCATGTTTGTTTAGATGTTTGGAGGGGTGCCAGTCAACTCGCCCCCTCGCAAACTCGCCCCCTAGTGATACAAACTCGCCCCCCCGCCAACTCGCCCCCCGGCAAACTCGCCCCCCAACCCATATCACCATAATAAATCGTGTCTTTTTTTGTCCTTTAACACCCCGGCAAACTCGCTCCCCCACACAAACTCTTTGAGTTGAATTTAACGTTATGAAGTATTGTTACTCACCGAACTCTTAAAAGGTTGATTCAACACTTTAGTTTTAAGAGTGTAGGTTGAAATTGTATCTGATTGAAACTATACACTGTAAGAAATATTGGGCAAACACGGTTGATAATGTTACCCAACACTGGTCAACATATCAACAGGTTACACAGTTGGTTTCCCATTGCCCAATGTTGGATAATTTTTTGCCAAAATATGTGAACAGTTGTGGTAAATACTGACCAATTCTGGGAGAAATAACCTTACCCAACCCCATGTTGCCCAACGTTTTTACAGTGTAAGGACAAATACAAGTTTTATTCGTCCAGTTAGAGTAAATTTCATCATGAATTTCATCATGAATTTCATCATCATCAACTTCATTTCATAATTAGAACTTTTCATTGTAAGTCGTATATGTCACTCAAGACTACCACTGGGGCCTGTTCGCGTCTTGGTTTCTTAACATTTTTTTGTTTGAGTGTGTTTTTTAACTTTACCGATAATCGCTGAAGACGGGAAGTGCTGGGTGACCACAATGCACTTCCATCACAATAGAATATTGATTAGTTTGAGAGCTTCTCCAAATTATACCATTTTATTTTAAAAATCGAAAACAATATTTTTATTTTCAAGTTTAAAAACAATTTTACAACCATCTGGAATAAGATGAAACATGATTTCAACTGTTGTTCTCTTGGGTACATTTTGGGGTGAGTCATTATACCAACATCAATTTTCTGCTGACTACAATTCTGTGCGTCTCAAAAAAACGGCGCTCAAGACGTCCGTACGCATATGATCATGCATTGAAATTCAGCATTTTACAAGAGGATCCTTCACTGCTAATTTCATTTGTAAGTTACGGTCCAGTTGATTATATAACCTTAGGTGCGTCATTTAGGGTAAATTGAGGATATTAATTATTCAATATGGGTCGGTGGGCGAGTTTGTATCACTGGGGGGCGAGTTTGCTAGGGGGCGAGTTGACTGGCATCCGTTTGGAGTGACTTCTATGGACAGTGAATATAGTGATTATGATTTTGTTCATCTACTCAGCAGATTGAGTTTTACCATACGGTACTTCCACAAGGTTGTGGGATCACAAAATCCTGTAATGAATGTTGAACTCAGTTTAGAAATTCTAATTCAGTGTATGATGTATTATAAGACATTGTCTTCTTGTTGAAACATATCTATATGATACAAGTTAAATGATAGTTGAGACAAATCAGGTCTACAATACACACTGGAGATTAAAGATGTATTGCCGTATTTTATCAGCAATTTGCTTTTAGAAATAAAAAAATACTTTGAAATTGGAAATTTAAAAAACAATAGTTGTCCGCATCTTGGTATAGCAGTAAGAATTTATGAGGGGACCTAACATCAATTAATTTTGGTACATATTTACTGTAAAACCAGGCTTTTTCCTTTCACAAGTAAAATAGCAATGCATAATTGCTGGAAATTGCTGTTTAAATATTAAATAACACTGGCGATCTTTAAGCAGGAACGTTTGAAAATGTTTGGTAAAATTTGAAGAAAATAAGTTTTTATATGAGATATTTATTTAATATTGATTTGTTGTTGGTTCACTAAAGTTTTAAGAAATTAAATAAGACATGAACAATTCTTGTATGTATACCAATAGATGAAGTGAAAACCTAATCATTGTAATGAATTGAGGATGTAACATTCAATTTCGGTTTTAATCATTCTGTCAATATATGTTTAACTGGATTTTTTGTTAGATGTCTGGTTTTAAAGTTCACAACTTTGGTGACCCAACACAATTTAAATCTCCAGTATTTTGTCAGCATGAGTAAAAAATATATCATTAATATTAACCTTTAATAGATGACCAAAACAAGGCTAAATTATTGGTATGGAGGGATTAGCACCTCCCAGGAAATGCTTTCCTTTTCGAAATTGACATTGAAATTTGTTTTCATAAGAACATGACAAATAATTTGATACTGCAGTAAATATTGTTAAACAAGATTTATTGAAAAATTGTATCTCAAATGTAATTTGAAGCTTTTTTTCTGAAAGTCAAATAACCTTTTAAACACTTGTGACAAACTTATTGTTGCATTACCTGATGTGATCCTGATATTGAGTCTGATTTTACATTTTATTCCATACATCATTTATAAACAGAACTATAGAAATGGCTACTTCTAAACCAACATTGGGTTCAGCTTTAGAGAAAACCAGCAAAGATCATCTTGAGTGCAGTATTTGCAAAGAGGTGTACAGACAACCCAAAATACTGGACTGTGTCCACAGCTTCTGTGAAAACTGTTTAGATGAATACCACACTACCAAATACAAGGATGCTGTCATGATTCCTTGTCCTTTGTGTCGACGGGAGACACAACTTCCTACAATGGGTGTTCCAGGCCTCAAGACCAACTTCTATCTAATTGGTCTTGTTGAGGAGATCACATTGCAACAGAAGTTGGTCAGCTCATCAGGCAACACAAAGCTTACCTGTGAATTATGCAATGAGGGAAATGAGGCTACACATCGCTGTCTGGACTGCCTAATGAATATTTGCGGAAACTGCTACAAAATACATCAGAAAATTCCTGCATCGTCCAATCATACTATTGCTACTTTGGAAGACTTTATTCAGGGGAAGGTAGCAATAAAAGAGAAAAAGACAAATCTTCAACCCGAATGCCCCATTCATAAAGGTGAAGTGACATGGTTCTACTGTGCAACATGTGACAAGTTGATTTGCCAAGCTTGCACTGTCCTACACCACTGTAAACCACAACATGAGTACATTGAGTATGACCAAGCCTCATCCACATATAAACAGTCATTGGCTCAATTCTTTACTCCCCTTGAAGGAGTTCTCAAGGAACTTGAACAATCTCTAGCAACTGCCTCAACAATGAAAGACAAACTGGGCATCACAGTTGAAAGAAGTATGGCAGAGGTGAAGAACAGAGCTGATGAGATCAGGGCTGAGGTAACAGCTCAAGAGAGTCGCATCATTGATGAAATCAAAAATCTCCACAAAGATCGTAACAACAAATTGGATGAATATGAGCAAACAGTGAGTGTAATCTCACAACAAATACAGCATTCACTGGAGACCGCCAAAGATGTCACCAACAATTCATCAGATCCTGACTTTCTTGCACTCTATCCCACTATCAGCAAGGACTTGAAATTTCTCAGCAGTCAAAGTATTCCTAAGATTGATCACAAGCTTTGTCATCTGAGATTCAAGGAGAGTCAGAGGGTTGGTGATATCAATCTTGGCAAGGTGGAGCTGCAGGAACCCAAGTGGGAGCTGTGTGGTGAATTTGGTTCGGGAGAATTCAGTTGGGCTTTTGGTATTGCTGCTTGTCAACCTGGTGATGAGATTGCAGTGACAGACTTCTGGACCGAGAGAGTGGTAATCTGCAGCACCAAGGGACATCAGAAAAGAACCATTCCAATACAAGGAAGTAAGTTTCTTATGTACACATTATGCATTCAATAGCATGTAGTGTAGTACAGTGCATGCTGTGTAAAAACAAGACTGTGGTGCAGTACATTTCATTTCAACTAATTTTTTTAATTTTACACGTCAAATTCACAAAGCTACAAATCAATTAAAACAACAAAATTACAGAAAAATTGTACAGTATCAAAAGATTTATATAAGAAGTGAAAATTCACACTGAACAGAGAAAAAGAAACAACAACAGCCCCAGACCAAACAAAGACAATACCCCTGTAGGATTGCAAGTGATCTTAAAGATATATTCTAAACCACTCTTTGTTATGACTTATTAGACATCCATAATACCAACTATAATATCATTTGACTCTCATAAAAAGGTTTTTAGTTTTTTAAACAAACATCTATAAATGCATCGGTCCATGCGACTTATTCAGTCAATTTGCAAAAAGAACACACTGCTGTTTAAAGGGACAGTATTGTCACGATCAGAGCAGACTTTCAAATGGGCATGGAATCGGTGTCCTAGTTTTGTAAGATGAACACAGTGACTGAAAATTACTGATTCATTTATGCAGCAATGGTAATATGACCTTAGTCACTGAGTTAATCTAAAACTAGCATTCTGATTCCATGCCCTGTTGATCATGATGATACTGCCCTTTAAGTATGTAAATGCAACACATCAGTGGAGGTTCAATAAACATGGCATGGGTAGCAGCATAAAGGGTTGTTGTGTTTTCATATAGTCAGTCGTCTGCTAGTACAATACCCCTGTAGGATTGCAAGAACACACTGCTGTAAATGCAACACATCAGTGGAGGTTCAATAAACATGGCATGGGTAGCAGCATCAAGGGTTGTTGTGTTTTCATACTCAGTCAGTCTTCTGTTAGCAACATCGATGGATACTTTTAATTTTTGGGAATTCTGCTTAAGATTTAAATTCAGTTATTTGGCAGACAGCCACAGTCCAGAATTTTCACCAGAGTGTGTCTGTTCATCTGTGTTCCAACCAGAACTTTAATTAATGTTTTCCAGAATTCAAAAGTGAAGTTCCACATATTTCCAGCCAGTCATACAAGCTTTAAGACGAGATCATGAGTGTGCTTTGTCATTTAAAACAACCAGTCAAACTTCAATAATTTGTTGCACACATTTTTCAAAAGTTTGCCAAGAAATAACTACCAAAATCCATTTAATGAATTGGTTTTGAACATGCAAGTAAACAACTCATTGACATACCCTATGCATTGACAGACCAAATGATCATGGCATCTGACCAGTTTAAAGATACTCTGAATAAAAGCAAACAACTCATTGACATACCCTATGAATTGACAGACCAAATGATCATGGCATCTGACCAGTTTAAAGTTACTCTGAATAAAAGCAAACAACTCATTGACATACCCTATGAATTGACAGACCAAATGATCATGGCATCTGACCAGTTTAAAGTTACTCTGAATAAAAGCAAACAAAAGAATACACAAATAACTTTATTGGTAATTTCCCATGCTAAATTATCCACTGAATGGTCAAATGTGTATCAGTAAACTGAGCATTAATTGCAGGTATACAATGTACACATACACATAATCTTGATAAGTTTGTTTTCATCTGACTTTCCTGATTTTGAGGTAAAAAACTGGTTCAGTATGGCCTTTTAAAGGTTTACTGAAATAGAAATATTCTTGTGGGAGATTGATAGATTGGATGTTGTAACAACCTCATTTGAGTTTTGTTTCTCTAAAATATATTTCAATCGGAGAAAATTGTTATTTTTTGTCACTGTTCTTTACCCCCCTGAAAAAAGAACAGATATTTTTGTACACATGATTGACAGCATACGGTAGCATCCATCGGGTGTGAACATCACACAGGAGTTATCAAAACTTAAATACACATGATGTACATATGCTGTAAATACACACATGTGTGTTAGCAAGTGTGTCAAAAGATCATTGGTGCATTTTCATCTTTGAACAGAATTCAAGTAAATTTAGACACCAAACATACTCCCTATTCATTGATAATTCTGTCAATGATGTCATATGAAGGGTCTGTGTCATTGACTGTTCTAACCAGCTCTGACAATTTAATTTGAAGGTGTAATTATTTATGTTTTGATTTGTAATACTGACAAGCTTACACACATTGTATAGCTATGAATAGGGGTGTGCGTTTTCAGATATATTTGGAACCGGATACCCCAAATCAGGAAACTTCGGATACCCGGATATTCGTTTTCATTTTTGTTGAAAACATGCCTCCCGTGGTGTACAAATACATGATGTGGGCGGAAACCATTCGGGAAAAAAATTATGTATTCACATAACAAGCTATAAATTACCCGATCATGATCAGCATGCAATTGCCCCACTAATCCAATTACTGCAAACAATTAGGCAAATATTCCCTCATATGCTGCTGGTGTGATAAGTTGTTTGAAGCAGCCACTGTCAGGCCCTTTGCAGTCTTAATGATTGGATACAATGTATCACAAACAGTTGGAGAAAAATATATGGCAAATGTTGGTAAAATACTACAAAGGCTTTATTGGAGCGTAATCTCTTGAATTTAAAGATAATTGTCTGTAAAAGTGTAAACATTACATTGTTCAAGAGTCACAGATTTCTGTTTGCAACGCTCAAATGTTAAATATGAATTATAAAAAGGCGTTTACGGGTAATTGGATGAAACAATTATATTAGGAGTTTCTACATGTATTTCAGCAAACCTTTAAAGTAATTAACCATGAGTTAATGTGAAATTATCAATTTTATTCAGTTTCCTGAGGACCTTCTCTTAGAAAGAGGGGAAATCTCTATAACTATGAGTGCATTAGAATATCTCTTTATTCACTGTCTAATTGCTCTCCTAGTAATACCTCAACAAACATTAAACAAAATGTTTGAATAATAATTTAATGTAGAAACGTTCCACTTTGGCGCCGTATCAAAATAGGCCAACGCGTTGCAATGCGTTGCAACGGCAGAGGCGTTGGTAAAAAATGAGTTTGTTAATTATTTTCCCCAACGTGTTTTTGGTCGTTGCAACGCGTTGTAAGTTCAGCTCATTAACTTTGCTTGGTTGTGTTAGTTTAAATGACAAAGGGAAGACTTGTATTGATATTTAAATGCCCCATGAGCCGTAGGATTAGTCTGTGGTGGTGTACGTCGTACGGGTGACTGAATCTCAAAGGAATCTCGCTGTACATGCTGCCGTGAATTGTGGACCGAAATTAACAAAAGAATACGTGCCACACCAATTACAGGGGACAATAGACCAGTGATAGCGATTATTTACACCCAGTGTTGGTTTCATAGATTTGAACCTCTATTTTTTTTCCTAATCTTACGTATTTTACATTAAAGGCATACGGTTTTGTCCACAAATAAAATCCCGAAAATGCATTTGGTCCCGGCTTCACCTCGCTCACTTTTCATTTTTGCTTGACATAGGCCTACTGGAGAAACTGAAATATATTTTATCATATTCTCTCGATCTTTTTTAAATACGTTTCAGAATGTTTATAGCTCAATAATATTCAGTCAATGATGCTTAAAAACTGATTATAGATTTAATTATCATTCCAATGCATACATTAAAGATGATGGCCCGATCTTTTGCCTATTTGACCCCAAAAAATCTATTTAAAATCCAAATAGGTATTTTGATGGGGTCTAGAAAGTTACAACCTTTTATTTGAGCCATCACACGAAAATAAAACGCCAATGATAAGTTACAGTGAATTAAAACGCCCAAAATGAATTATTGTTGGGATCCGACAATAAATCACGTGACCAAATCCTTATTGGAGTTTTATAATTATTGCTATTATTTTTAAGGTTCCTGATCATAAAAAAATAAAAGTAAAATTATTTTTCGTTAGAGCGGGTGATACTCTCCGAAAATTCGTTCACTCATAAAATTCTGGGTTTTTTTATGTTTGGGGCTAAAGATCGGGCAATGACGGACGGCATGGCTCAAGTCCGGAGGATCCAGCATTACGGTCATGCTCCGTATTCCTCGTGTATTACCAAATACGCACTATTTGGCAAATGTATTAGTCAAAAAAAAGAAGAAAAAATTACCGTAACTTCTAAATTATGTCCGATGACATTCAACAAAGATTTGGTAGTCATATATGTACCATGCATGTGTATGACCATAGAGGCAATCTTTGGCTAATGTATCACACCGAGATTCAAAATTCAGCGTGTGCTTCACAGCACTAGCCGGTCAACCATGCCTGACGGACGGCGTGGCTCAAGGCCGGAGGATCCGATATTATGGTCATGCTCCGTACTCCTCGTGTATGACCACAGAGGCAATCTTTGGCTAATGTATCAGTCAAAAAAGGAAGGAAAAAAAGAACCGCAATTTACAAATCATGTCCGATGACTTTGAATGAAGTTTGGTATAGTCGTAAATGTACAATGTCCGACATTTTAATTGATATCTTGCTGAAATTTAAAAAAAAAAGTACAGTTGTATAAACAAATTTGAAAGAACACAGTTTTACCCCCCGAAATTCAGAAAATTAAACCTCCAATTCACTCTAGACTTGTCTTTTGAAACTCCACACAAAATTAGCCATGATATCAGATAATGACTTTAAAGTACGTCTGTGATTTTCAACATCGTAGGTGACATCAAACCCTAAATATGAGGAAAATTGTACCCCAATATTTAGTCAAAGTGCAACACACCGAGATTCAAAATTCAGCGTGTGCTTCACAGCACTAGCCGGTCAACCATGCCTGATGGACGGCGTGGCTCAAGGCCGGAGGATCTGATATTATGGTCATGCTCCGTACTCTTCGTGTATGACCACAGAGGCAATCTTTGGCTAATGTATCAGTTAAAAAAGGAAGAAAAAAAAGAACCGCAATTTACAAATCATGTCCGATGACTTTGAATGAAGATTTGGTAATATATTATTTCAGAAGTGTAAAAAACAAACTCAAAATAACGCTATACAAGGTGGCGAAACATACAAAAACAAGTTTTAAGTGACAATTACGTTGATATATATGACCAGCTCCATCGAAATGAGGCATTGTACATTTTACTTTTGAGATATTCATATCAGCTTTAAAAGCAACTCACAAAGTTTAAAATCATTAAAAATTGATAATCAAGCGACCTTCCTTTCCAAAATTATGAGGTAATTACGACGACCATGACACAAATTTTCCCACCCCGTTTTGAAAAACATTTTATGAGAAAATCACGACCCTTGGCAATTAGTACACAAACTCGGTTCAGAAATTGTCTTTTTCCAACTTTATTAATCTTTTGACAAAAAGGTAATACCACACAGCAAGAAAAATCAAGATTTAGGCCACCTAAAAATATATAAATCAAAATTTTGGTTTTTCCAACCCTTTTTTAAATGTTTTAACTTCTGTGTTAAATTACATGGAATCATTCTTTGGGGACAATGCCCCATTTTGATGGAGCTGGTCACATTATTATCGTTCAATCCGGTCTTTCATTATCAGTAAATTTTATGAAAATGGCGTTTAGTTTAATTTTATTTTGTCCAAATTCTGCTTACGTAATCCGTAATGTTAACAATTGCTGGTTTCATTACGCCATATATTGACATGGACAGTCGGTGTGATTTGTGCGTCTTTATTCACAATAAATGGAACTTATAGTAATTGAAATAATTTTGATAATATTCAATAACGTGAAAAAGGTATCACGGATGTACACGTACAAATAGTCTAAAAGATATGATAGCTTTGGTAATTGATCAAAGTTTCAGTGTGAAATGATCTGAAATGAATGCGTTTTCCCCCAAAACAATGATATATCCTTTTAATAAGCCGGTACTATATAAGTAAGCATCGTTTAAGATCCCTCAAAATATGTATGCGAGAAGCATCGGTAAGCAATTGTTTTATTAAATGTATAACATGTAGAGTGTCAGTAAGTAAGACTAATTGCAGTGA
The DNA here is from genome assembly GCA_029582265.1 of Zoroaster sp. YZ-2022. Taxonomy (NCBI): domain Eukaryota; kingdom Metazoa; phylum Echinodermata; class Asteroidea; order Forcipulatida; family Zoroasteridae; genus Zoroaster; species Zoroaster sp. YZ-2022. The sequence continues at coordinate 33,075,477 of CM055831.1, forward strand.
CACCATGTGGAATCTCAATTGAGTAGTAATTAGTTCTGAAAAGAACTGGGGGTACCCAGTTCTTTTCAGAACTAATTACTACTCAATTGAGATTCCACATGGTGTCACCGCAATTAGTCTTACTTATCATCCTCACCATGCAAAGCTACAAGTTTTACCTATGTAGAGTGTCCTTTTGAAAAATACGTTTAGTGCTTATTTGAACGTGAATGGCATTTTTATTGCAGATACAATTTAATGTAATTAAAAATCGTTCCGGTTGGAAACATTTATTTTGCACAAATCAATTCGCCCTTTTAACCATGATGAATTTAATAAAAATGCGTAAATTTTTCTTCTATTTGTATAAATTGGATTATTTGTCATTCTATCAGTCGCTGGCTTCATTGCTATTAAAGTTTTAAAAGTCGATTAAAATCAAGCATTTGAACATGTTTATGACTGCCCAAACCAATTACGTCACGCACCGGGGGATACACTGTACTGAGTAACACCGGAAATCTTTACAGCGCTCCACTATGGGCACAACACAATGAAATTAAAGTGATAACAAGAAAACCGCCCAATTCAAGCTATGCTTGAGCTCCCCTCTAGTAGTACGCGTGAGTTAGGGGTTGAAAGCGTGGGGCACACACTCCATCTGGCTAGCCAGCTCTGTGCGGGCATGAATGGAGGTTTGCTACATGGTTTTCAATAGGTAGTCTACATGTATGTAAACAAAACAGGCATGAACATAAACCCGTAAGATGTGGTTATTTCCGATAGAAATTTGAAAGCCCTGTCCGATAACCATTATCATGTCTGCATGACTAATTGATGTCCACTTCCCGTTGCCTATCCCAACAATAATTGTACCAACGGCGGAGAGTCATTTAATTAATTAATTAAAACCTTGCAACGTGCCATGCTACTTATTTTTTAAGTAGGTTTGTAAACAAAACCTAATTACTCCGTTGTTTTTTACCCCAAATTTCTCAAATTCCGTAAGTTCCTTGTTGAGGTATCCCCAAATAGCATGGTTAATTCTCATTAGCCTGGTTTGAACCCTTGACCCAAAAAATGCTACTGCAAAAAGCATGGTCCCATAGGACCGTGTACAAATCCTGCATGGTCCCATAGGACCGTGTACAAATCCTATTCCCATCTGTCAACACAAGGGCATTGACTTCGGCTCTGAGCGGCTTATCAAAAGCTATCAGTTACCCACTATGTTGTGCTAGACCATGAATCCAGACATGGTGGAACCAACAGCCAGAGGATGAGAGATGTTTATTCCTATAACTGCTATGGGTACACATAATAGGGTATTTTATGTCGATTTTGGGTAGGGGAAAAAGCGTTATCAGAACTAAAATAAACATCAACCTAAAGGGCCCTTACATTATTATTTTTTGCTTCAAATTGTTGTCTAGGGTCTAGAGGACCTCTAGGCATCTGATAAAACCATTGGGAGTTGGTAGTGTTCAACGCAACAGAAGTTATAGCGCCCCTTCAAACCTACTGACAAATTAAGCGCGATGGCTCAACGGTGTGCGTAAAAGTGTCATAGCGCGTCGCAAGGTTGGGTCAAATACATACCCACAAGACCAGACGATATCAACTCTTTACCCAACCAAACTCATAGTTAAACACCCACATTTCGGAGGCTTCTATATCTGTACATGTATTTCTCTTTTTGCACGTGCCCCCCCACCCGTGAATTTTAATATTAACCCAGACATCGGACAAATAAACACTGCAAATACCACTCTGATTGCCATCACAGCGTACGTGCAATCTAAAAACGAATAGGGGTTAGTGGTTAGCGAACCGGGATGTATAGAGGAATATGCATGATGAATATGCATGAGAAGTTAGCGAAGCGCGATGTTTTCTGCATATCAATGACAGTTCTACCAACGCCTGTCAACGCACCTACGAATATGGGTGATAATTACCAACGCCCGCCAACGCACCTCAACTATCAACAACGCTTGGAAATGCCTACAACGCGTTGGCCTATTTTGATACGGCGCCTTAAATGAATTTTCCTAGAAAAAGAAAGTGGCTCATAACTGCATGTTATGCTATTAAAACCTTCATACATTGAAATTATGTGCTATACATGTACTCACTCGCTGTCATCAATTTAAATTTAGCCTATTTTATTTTCTGAAACATGACATTGATTTTAATAAATAGTGAATAATAAATCATGACAGTTCAAAGGTTCAAAGTGAACATTGGCTGTTGTGAATCCCTTTGTACATGTATAGGCCTTCATGTCAAAATATGTAGAAATATCTTCATTTAATGTTCAGCTCATAAAACATAACACACATAATTGTTATATCACTGTGCTGTGTTATCTCTATTATTATTATTTTTCCAGATCCACGTGGCATTGCAGCTATACACAATCACTTAGTGGTTGTAGACCGCACCAAAAATGTCATCAAGATGTACAACAATGATGGCACACTTGCCTTTGACTTCCACACAGTGCCTCATAGTGAGGTAGGGAAGACAGCAGTGTCCCTCTGGAGTGTAGCAGTAAATAATAAGGGTAACATCATAATAGGTGATGTGAAGAGATTGGTGGTGAGCGAGCACAGCCCCACTGATGGCTCGCTCATTCACACTATGTCAGTCCAGACAGCACCTCACTTCCTGGCCATTGATAATAATAATAGAGTTGTAGTCAGTGGTTTTGACCAACATCAAGTAGACATTGTTGATAGTAATGGTACTTCATTACTCACAATCAAACCAACAATCAATGGTCAGGAAGTTCATTGCTGCAATGGTGTATGCTGTGACAGATCAGGCATATACATTGCAGTGCACAATGGGTGTAACACTGGTCATATTCACCATTATGATGATGAAGGTAGATTCATCTCATGTATAGCTCAGGGTCTGTACTTGCCCATGGGAATCACATTCACTGCAGATGGGCATCAGCTGGTAGCAGCAGACTACCACTCAGTGAAGATATATCACATAATGTGATGTAATCAACATGCTGCTGACTGGCAATCTCCCTTGTCATCATCATAATGGTGAAATGTCCTCTTCAAGATATGTTACCCAAACATGTAATGTAGAATCTTGAGTATCAATGTCACTCTATAGAATTAATCTTGTATCATTTATTATGTTTGACATGACAAGAGATACAGAGCATATACAATTCATTGACAATGAAGTCTTTACTTTGCTTCAAGAACCAACTCAAATGAATAATTGATTGAGATGTTTGCCCTTCACCAATTTAGCTAAGCACTTCTCCAGAGTCTTTAATAAAATAAATCCACATATGAACTAATAAATGAATTTATGACGAGGCTAGCTATTAATTCATTTCAAAAACAAGCCTCTGATGATTTGTTATATTTCATTTGTAATTGTTAAGTATTTGGTTGCCTTTCTATGAGGAAAATACATTTTTATTTATTTTTTATATTAAAAGGAAGTTGCCAGGAATCACTGGTGAAAAAGTTACAAATATGGGTGATGCATCTTTAAGAGGGAGTTCCCCTCATTTTGCTTTTGACATTGTCTGTTGATTTGTAAATGTTACTCTTTAATTATTCATATGTCAATATCTTGTCAATACTTTCTTTGTTTTCACTGATGGCCACCCATTGTTTGCCAATCACCAGTTGACAAAAACTACAATTTGTGACATAGCAAAAGAAAGGTCTATACCCTCTCTTTTCCCCCTCTGGATCCACCCTTGTACAGAGTTGCATAATGGAAAGGTTATATTCTACACCTGAGCTGCACCTTATACAAGTCTAGTTTTCTTCCTCTTACCTTTTGTTGGAGCATCCTGAGCTGATCTCTCTTGGTTGAGGATGTTTCTTGCTGAGACTGTTTCTTGTTGACCTCTGATCAGGTCAATTAGAAGGGTTGTCATGCTGTCAACCTGGAGGGAAATAAAAATGAATAGTACATTCTTGATACACTGTTTGTAAAATGTCATCATGTGCATGAATACTAAATGACAATCAAGAATTGCATATAAACAATTGACCAGTCAATGTTTCATTTGGAAACAAGTTGTGAAATCTCATTCACAGTTTCTAACCAAAGCACTGTAGGTTTATATGCAATCATTTCTGTCCTATTCCAGACAGAAATTATCTTCAGGAAACCCATGACTCTTAATCTCATAAATGAGCAACTAATTCAACATAATAATTTGTGAAATTACAAAAGAGGAGCTTCATTTGTCTTGATTTAAATTTACTTTTCAACATATATGATTATTGTACACTTTTAAAAATAAGCATTCATAATTAGCTTTATACATTATATTGAACACTTTTACAAATGATAATCTTCATCAATTGTGTAATAAGCTTAATTTTATACATTACAATGAACAAACCGTTTTGAGGTTTTCCTGTCACAAGCCCAAATAACTTCCAATGGCAGATCCAGGGGGTATGGGGAGCCTTGGGGGATGAAGCCCCTTCCTCCCTGCTTTGGGTATTTTGTCATGTAATTATACCTTGTAGAAGTTGGTTGATATAAATACTAAGCACTGTACATTATCTATATATATGAGCATGATTCCATGTGGATCCAGTCTCTTGTAGAGTCTTCAATGAGGGTAATGACCTTCATTATACTGTCATTTATTTAGTTGCTACAGTTCATCATACTCATGTGTATCACCAGGGAGGTTTGAAGGATGTGAACAAATCTCCTTCTAGATTTGGATTCTATATTTTAATGAAGAAGCAAAGATGCCACTTCTTTTCTAAAAAAAAACAAAAAAACAATTTGTGATAATGTGAACATTTGAATACATTTACAAATGTTCAACTCATAATGAAATTCCTGGTGACACGCATGATACTATGTAATGTTTATATTCAAGTCTTGTGTACTTTTATCAATTGTTGGAATCTAATGCACCTTCTTAATAAGGTCAATCCAATTCTATTTCTGAATGAATGTATTTGTACAGGGAGGTTACACTTTTGCTAAATTTCTTCTACAAGTTTGCTTACTTTCAAGATCTGCATTTAACAACCAACCTGTGAAAGTTTCAGCTTAATGAGGTTGTGTCTTTAATGTCAAAATAGTGAAAATACCTTTAAATTGTTTGTATTTATTATAATTTTGTGTCTCATTCAGTCAGAAATTCAGTCAAGAAATGATTTCATAAATTTGTATTTATATGATAGTTCCTCAGACAGAAAGATTTCAAGAGATGTTTGATTCCATCATCAACTTTACACCAAGTACATTATATGTAAAACTATGTGTGCAAATTATTATTGTTTTGTAATTCCACAATTTGTCCATTCCTCAATGGAGTAACTAAATTTCAAGCCACTGAAAACCTCAAACTTGTGCTCTAATGTTTCTTTGCTGATGAATTTCAACATAAATATTCATTTGCAGACTTTCAAGGACATTTGTTTCACAATCTCTCCTTTAATTACTGGTATATCATCTAGAGACTTTTGGTTTATTGACTATTATTATGTGATTGTTGATTAAGTTCAATTTAGTTTCAATAAGATTTAATTTACTTGTCATTCATATTGCAATCCATAAAGCTCTCTCTGCATGTACATAGATCGAATCAAAATAAAATATTGTACAAATCTAATTTTGTGAATAAAATAAATGATGTGAATAAATCATATCTATGAATGTATAACTTTGAATCATTTTAATTTCTTTTGGTTGTATATCATGGGTTTATCGGGGGGGGGGACGACAAAAAACATTTTATTACTGGTTCACCATCATCAAAGGTATTTCTTGAATTACACAAATTTGTATTAAAATGTACAGCCTTCCCTCCCATTGAATTGGGATCATCCACTTTGACTTTGGCCCGCATCCTGCACATTTCAGATGCGGATCCTTCCATTAGTTCTGGGGGATAAACAGCAGAGCTACACAGTGGTGATGAAGTTGGAATTGAGTCAAGAATGTTTGGGAGTGGTTCGGTCAACAACTGAATTCAGGTCCGCATTAAAAGAAAGCTAATATCAGCTCTTTTGGAATGAGGGATTTTTGTCTAAGAACTAAACTTTCCTGCAATGACCTTTTGTAAACTAATTGAAATGTCAACTGAGTGATTCTTAATCCTCAGAAACACACAAAATATTGAACATGATTACCATCAAGTATCACAGAAACTTACCATTAACTTTTACAAAAATCTCTGAACAAGTTGACACATCCTGTACAATGAGCTACAACACCATCTGATGTTATCATGGTCATTGCTGACAGAATGAGGGCAGCTTGCTACAACATTGAAGCTATCATGTTATTCTGACTACCCAACCAGAATGATCTGTAGGAAGATGTTTCAAAAGAATTTAAATATCATTAAGATTCAAGCCAATAAGAGACAATGTTTTCATGACCATGAGATCAAGTTAGAATATTAACATAATCACACAAATTTTGCATGACCCACACCTCCCTAGCTTAAAGGGGCAGTATCGTCACAATCAACAGGGCATGGAATCAGAGTGCTAGTTTTAGATTAACTCTGTGACTGAAAATAATACCCCATATAAGGTCATAATACCCTCGCTGCTGCATAAATGAGCCAGTAATTTTCAGTCACTGTGGTCATCTTAAACTAGGACACCGATTCCATGCCCTGTTTAAAATCTGCTCTGAACTCAAAACATGAAAATTTAACATTACTGTATCAATATTAAAAATATAAATATCTAACTGAAAGCATGAGAATTGGATTCAAAATTCAACGCATGGTGTTGATTACACAATAAATAAATCATACATACATGAAATTATAATAGTATATTCTCCAGCACAGAGATTATAATAGTATATTCTCCAGCACAGAGAGCATATTAACCAGATCGCATCGGAGGCCGTGTATATACAATTTCTTTTGCACCGCGGATCGGAGAGCATCTAAACACGGCATAGGAAACTCTGGAATATTTGTATGCATGCTCGGTTGAGCCACGCATGTACGGTGACATGATCGTAAGACGTGGCCACGCGCTGTGTGGGAAAAAGAAACCACAGGGGCCCAGAAAACTTTTTTATTCCTCATACTGGTTAAACTAGAACATGTCATAAATTATAACTCCTCCCCACAAAAACATTTTGTTTAGATAAATAAATAAATTATAATAGTATATTGTTTTGATTATACATAAACATAAGGTTTATTTAGCCCTAAACATATCTCACGATATGCAAAAACGTTAATTCTATAACCGTGGACAAATGGATTAAAAGTGCATAGAATGAGAGTGACGACTGATTATAAAGATTCAGACTTTGTCAAACTCGGCACGAAAGGAAGAAAAATTATACCAAAAAATAGTGGGTTGTGGATACGAATATTGAATGTTAGATGTGTTGTATGATTTATTATTATAAGTTGTAAAATCAGATTAAGAAGGGTAAAAGGGTTGTGTGTTCTAAGGTTTAATTTTTTAATAAAATAATAAAATATATAAAAAAATATATATATATATATAATAAAAAAAAATTATGATGAAAATGATATTTTGTTTTGTGGATCTATGTAAAAGTGGATTAATGTCAAATAAAAATGAAAAAAAATAAATAGAAATTATTAAAAAGGGTTATTAAAGAAAATAATAAGGGTTAGGAGAAGGTTATAGCCGGCAATATAAGAGTTCTTAAACAGCATTTTTATTTTATTTTATTTTATTTTTTTTTAGAAAAGAAAAACAAAACAAAAAACACATGACTCGTCAGGTGCAGTATGCTATAAGGCTTACGGCAGGTTTCGTCTCATGAGACTGCACGACCTGCCTGTTAAGTACTCTTTTTGAAGAATAGTAGGGGAAATTATATATAGGCCTAAAAACATTTAAAAAAATTAAAAATAGGAAATCTTACCTATTATGTGAAGAAAAAAGAAAAATTGGAGGAGGAACTAGGAGGGTCTAATAATTAACATTGATGTATCTGAAAATTGAAAAAAAACAAAAACATTTTTTCACAAAATACTTTGTTGACGGAATGCAGTAAAATTAATAATAGTTTAATAACGTCAAAAATACTGCAAGGTAGACCTATTAGAAGGAGATAACAAAAAAAAATTGTTTACACATAATAAAATTCGTGTTATAAATATGAGCTTACCGTAAGATGAATAAACAAAGTCAGTAGAAATATGATGATAAACAGGAACAAAGGATAACAGTAGGATGTAGAAATATGATGCAACAATGTATCAAAACTCATGAAGTAAAAAAACACATCCATCACATCTGAAGGTAATTAGTGTAATAGTAATACAAAGCTATTTAAAATAAAAATAAAAATCGTATATTGCATTTGTTATTAACAAAGAACACATAATCATTTTAATAGGTTGGTAGAGCGTTGAGCACGTGCGTAAACGCGCGCGTGAAAACAATTTTTTTCTTTTCCATCTTTTACACAATAAAAGAGATGAGACAAGATAGGAGGATGAGTAACAGTAGGCTAATAAAAAATAAAAATAAGAGGCTAAATCTAATTTCAAAAAACTACATACAAATAATAAAAATAATAATAAAAAGAGACTGGCTTGAAAAAGGCAAACACAAGATTTATTGAGTGAAAAGTTTAGAAAAACAATTTATTTATTATTAATTTATTCAAATATTAAAATAATAAATTAAACTTTTATACTTTTTCTTACTAACTTCCTTATTTAATTAATTAATTTATTTTGTTAGTGTAAATGATAAGGGGGAATAGGCAGTATGAAATAGAAAAGAAATAAGAAGATATACATAAACATACACACACACACACACACACATATACATATACATACAGTGTACATATACACATATACACACATAAATATATATAGGACAGTAATAGGTAAATGAAAGCGAATAGTTTCCAAAATCTCGGTGACAAGAAAGAATGCTGTCAAACCAGTACATTGTTTTGATTATAAATAAACATAAGGTTTATTTAGCCCAAAACATATCTCACGATATGCAAAAACGTTAATTCTACCACCGTGGACAAATGGATTAAAACTATTCCAAGAAGTGCGTAGAATGAGAGTGACGACTGATTATAAAGATTCAAACTTTGTCAAACTCGGCACGAAAGGAAGAAAAATTATACCAAAAAAATAGTGGGTTGTGGATACGAATATTTAATGTTAGATGTGTTGTATGATTTATTATTATAAGTTGTAAAATCAGATTAAGAAGGGTAAAAGGGTTGTGTGAAGGTTTAATTTTTTTAACTAAAAAAATATATATATATATAAAAAAATAAATAAAAAAAAAAATTAAAATAAATTATGATGAAAATGATAATATTTTGTTTTGTGGATCTATGTAAAAGTGGATTAATGTCAAATAAAAATGAAACAAGAAAAATAAATAGAAATTATTAAAAAGGGTTATTAAAGAAAATAATAAGGGTTAGGAGAAGGTTATAGCCAGCAATATAAGAGTACTTAAATAAACAGCCTTTTTTTCTTCTTTTTTTTAAATTTTTTTAACTCCTCCCCACAAAAACATGTTTATATAAATAAATAAATTTTAAAGGGGCAGCAACAGTAATATGACTTTATCATGTGGGGTATTATTTTCAGTCAATGAGTTAATCTAAAACTAGCACTCTGATTCCATGCCCTGTTGATCGTGATGATATTGTCCCTTTAATGCCCTGCTGCTTAGGAACATGTGTAGCAGTTTAAATTAGTACAAAGAAACTCTTGATACTTATTTAGGTAAACTCTTTAAGATGATTTACAAAAGTGTTTTTTGGATAAATTAACACTGAGCTCATGTCTAAGCTCATGTCTATAAGCTCATGTCTAAGGTCTTTGGGAAGAGAATTAACAATTCTTAGAGACATAGATAAGTCTTCAACAGCAATAGGTCAATAGGTTTGGGTTCTTAATTACAAACCTGATTCAGTCATAATTAAGACTGTAGTTGATTACTAGTGAATAGACCTTGCTGTTACTAGATAAGACATAGGATTGATAATTGAAAAATACCCAAATGCTCAAATTTTCCTGTAAAACTGATGATGGTATTAATCTTCCCTGAAATAAATTCAGTGGATATAACTTTAATCAGGATGATCCATAATTAGACAAAATGGTCTTGGGTGACAAATGATCCCAAGATTAATCAACATCAACATTGTTGATATGAAATAATCTATCCAATATCATATACAATACCATTACTCAACACAGCTGAACTTTGACAATAAAGTTCAATGTACATCACTGAGCCAATAATACACATAAATGTACACTGCATTCACTGTGTAGCAGGCAAACCTATGACCTTGCCACATGACTGTATAGGTGTACTGAGCTATAACAATTGAAACTGTGTTTGTCAAGCGCCATTTTGTTTGGGATCCGCCCTAACGTTACATGTAGCAACATTTGCTCTGTCTTCAACAAGAAAAATTGACTTCATTTTGTGTTCAACTGTCTTAAAGTGACTTCAATAAAACAAGGTAAAACCACTGTAGGGTAAGCTAACATTTGTTCATATGTTTTTACAGTGATACAGTGGATAAGATTAGACGGTAGACCAACTGGTTTAAAGCAGGGAAGGGTAAAACATTGGTAATGACCTGATTACAAAATGATTGAATTATTATCCAAAAGCTAACTTGATGTGAAGTTGGTAAGAGGTACCAATCATCCACAATAATTGTTCAGTATGAAGAGCTCTGATTTCAGAGAAAACACAACAAAATATGCACATTCAAAAGTTGCTTGGTCACTTTCTGCTCCAAGTGTTTTCTACAAAAATAGTGAATGTTTTTTTTTATACTTTACTCATGACTTAGACTCTGCTTTGAGCTGAAACTATCACAGGATGGTTGTTTAATATATAATATCTTGATTCAATACATGGGGACACATACCCAGCTAGCAACCCGCGATCGGTCCGTCAGCGGCCCACCGGTGGCACCGCCAGCGGGCCGCCGTTGGCTGCAGCCGGCGGACCGCCGACACAAACGTCCGCCCGCTCGCCGGTGGCCCGCTGGAGGCAGCCGACAGAGATCCGCTGTCGGACCAATGGCGGACCATTGTCGAAACAATGTCACATTTCGACAACGGTCCGCCGTTGGCCCATCATCGGCCCTCGGCTGCGGTGGCGGACCACCAGCGAAGCGGGCAACGCGGAGCGGTCCGCTAGGGAAGCCTTATGACGGTCCGTTGTTGGCCTACCATCGTCCCTCTGTCGGCTGCCGATGGTGGTCCACTGGCGAGCGGGCAACGTATTTGATAGCGGTCCGCTAGGGAAGCCTTCTGACGGTCCGTTGTTGGCCTACCATCGTCCCTCTGTCGGCTGCCGATGGTGGTCCACTGGCGAGCGAGCGAACTTTTAAGTTTTCGGTCCGCTGGTAGGAACCTTTTGACGGTCCGCCGTTGGCCTACCATCGGCCTAACAGTAAGCCGAAATCGATTTTTTTTTTATCGACGGTGGACCGATGGTGGGCCAACAACGAGCAGGCAGCCGTTTTGCCGGCGATCAACCGGTGGCGGGCAACATGCAGTATATAGAATGGCTGCCTGACGTTCTTGCCTCCATGCTTGAGCTGAGTTAAGCATGCTGGGCTGATGAAGGAAGGCCATAAAAGTCGCAGATCGACGGACGGGTGCATAAGGACCAACCCTAGGTTAGCAGTCTGCTGGGGCCGACGGTGCGCCATTGACTTGCATGTGTTAAAATAATATAAATAAATATATTTACTTATTAAACTGAGGACACACCACTGATTTGTTCACTGTGAATGACTGGGACAGCATTTATTTAATGAGGCAACAAAACGAAAAAATGACTTAAACATTACGAAATTACTAAATCAAAGTAAAGAACATAATGTTACCTTAAACATTAGGCTGCAATGAAATTACCCACAACTGTAATCATGTTTCTAAAGCACCACTTTTATATGACGCTTACATCAGCACCACATTATATAAACCAGTCACAATTGTTAAGTTTGTTTCCTCCATGTTCAGATGTTGCAAAATACATGGATGTGTACATTTTTGTACTTTTATTGAATACGCCCCTAAGTAAGTTGTCCTCAGTGAGAAAAACGTCGTACTAGATTTTGCAACGACGTTGTCTCTCAGCGCTTAGTATTTTTATGATGTGCACATCCCGGCTGTTTTAAGCGTAATTTGAATGTTATTTTAGGAGATATAACATTATTGCACTGACAAAAACACTTTATAAAAGAATACATAATTGCATAGTAATAAAATGAATAATAAAATCATGCAGTGCGTAATACAATTAGAAACATTTTCAGGGCAATTATTAAGAGCTTGAGCACGGATACCTGCAACATTTTCCCCCTTAAAACAGACCATAATACATTTTTATGGGTGATCTTCACCCAACTGTTATAATTTGTTTTAAAAAAAAAAACATTACAGTAGAACGCAGCAAAATCGAACATGGCAAGATCCAACAAGTACATTGGCAATTATTTGTTTGTAAATTAGAGTTAACATTCATAACAAAGACCTGTCCATGTTATGTACGTAATTGCTAATTTATGTAAGACTTGCACCAGGAAGATTACCTTGCTTTTTCTTTTTAAACAACCCTCAAGGGTCAAGGAATGTAAATGAAATTATATTTTGGTAAATACATTCTACACTCTAAAAACTCCCGGGTCAGATTTGACCCAGAATGGGTCAAATCTGACCCCATCTCGGTTGGATATGACCCGACACTTTCTGGGTCAGGATGACCGAAAGTTGGGTCAGATTATTTGACCCGGAAAACGGGTCAAATAATCTGACCCAACTTTACGGGTCAGAATGACCCGGAAAGGGTCGGGTCATATCCAACCCGGACTAACGGGTCAGATTAATGTTGACACGGATTCCGGGTCTAATGAGATAAGCATGTCTTCCATGTGTTAACCCTCATATGCCCATGCTGAAATTTGGCCCAGTCAGCACGGCACTCACAGACACTCACTTGAGTATTTTTGATTGTATTTCCAATTGGTAGGTCAAACCACAGAGTCACACAGAGCTGTGTATGTACTGTCAAGTGGTTTTGGTTTGACCTTTGTGCACTGCACAAATTTTGAGTGTCTTTGGGTTTGACCTCTATCACAGCCACATGTGCTTGCATGTATTTGAGTGCACTGCATAAAGTCAATGGGTTAAGAGAGATACAAATTTTGAGTGTCTTTGAGTGTTAAATCTATATGAGGGTTAAGAAGCCTTATCTATGGCAAACAATCAAATAAAACAAATTTATTGTTTTTTATGTAACATTCAGCTGAAACTGTTAATTTCTATAGTAAATTGCCATAAATAAGTGCATCTTTTATAAGGAACACATGCTTACCTTGTTAGGACGGCCTAGGAGACAACACAATGTAATTTGAAAGGATAACTGTAAAATGAAAAGAAACAAACAATAATGAAATGATCTTCCGATTGTTATATGTATTTATTTCTCTTTAACTGTTTAAAATACATGTTCATAAATAGTCATTTTAAAGTTATTGTTTAAAGGTGGCAATATCGTCACGATCAACAGGACATGGAATCAGAGTTCAAGTTCTAGATTAACTCAGTAACTGAAAATAATACTCACATGATAAGGTCATATTCGCGTTGCTGATGCATAAATGAGCCAGTAATTTTCAGACACTGTGTTCATCTTTAACTAGGATACCGATTCCATGCCTTGTAGAAAGTCTGCTCTGATCGTGACAATACTGTCCCTTTAATATCTTTACACCAATTTGTGTTTATGGAATTGATGGTCAGTACTTAGGTTGAACTATCCCAATGCTCGCATAAAAATAAATATGAACGCAATGAAGACTGGGGGATGTTTACTAATGTTTACATGGCCCAACTCCCAGGGATTCAGTGTCAACAATATCCATTTTACTAGATCACCCAACAGATATTAACTACACACTTGTGGGGATTTTTGGGTCCAGTCAAAAAACAATTCCTCAGTACTATCATTGTTCTAACATGTTAAAAAATACACTGAATAACCTAGATGTGTCTTAAGGTCCTGAAAAAAACAATTCCCATGAAGGTGCAGACTGCCACAGATAGGATAGGTCCATATAAATTAATTTAGGTAAAACTTGTAGCTTTGCATGGTGAGGATGATAATTAAGACTAATTGCGGTGACACCATGTGGAATCTCAATTGAGTAGTAATTAGTTCAGAAAAGAACTGGAGGTACAACTCGACGTTTCGATCAGTATGCTCTGATCGTCCTCAATTAGTCTTACTTATAAATTAATTTGAAACATACGTTAACTCCTTTGAAGAAAAGATCAACCTCCACACCTGGCCATTGGATTACAAAGTTATACAGACTCTGACACACCTTGTAGCAGTAGCACAAGTGGCTGTTTGTGTGACACATTTGTATGACAAGGGTTCACTGGTTCCAATCTGGAGTAAAAAGGGTGGAAAATTTATTTTAAAAGTGTGAAGGTTTAATACTTGTGTCTAGTTACGATATGATGGGCTGTATACAACAACATGTACAATTTTACTAAATAAGATACATGTATATTCAATATATTCCGATACCGATGTATATAATGTTGAAGTTTTTCTAGAAATTGAAATTCCTAAATTGTTATTCATAATTATGATTCTGCTAATACAATCTCAGCTTAGATGGTGATGATACATGCCTAAGAATTCACAAGGCTTACAAAATGATGGCTAATTAATCACTTATTCAATGTAAAAATAAACATTTTAAGCTTTCTCAATGCATGCTAGGAATTGAATGACAACACATCTTTTACAAATTTGGTGCACCATTAGGCCTATGCCTGTGTACTTCAAATGATTTGCATGCTATGGGATTTGTCACCAGATTCCCAAAATGCACTTTGAAATGCAATAGGTTATTAACAGTCACATCCTTACCGGTCAATAAATGACTTGGTGGCATCCTGTAGTGGCATCCTGTAGTGGCATGACGATAGAGTTGCCTTTTGCCCTTCACCCGCCTTAACTCTGATGGTGAAAATGGAAGGAACAAGGTTGCGCCTCACTGCAAACTCACAGTCTGGACTATCTGTGGACAGTAAAATAATTGAATAAGAAATATTTTCAGTGACGAATGAATGACTTTTTAAAAAATTGACTATTTTAAATATTTTAGCCACACAAATGGAAGTCTCCAATTTTTGTAAACATTTTTTGTGTTCAAGTCATTTTTAATATTGAGGTGGGAAAAGTATTACAATAAGTCCACATTTATTATGACTCTAATTAAACAAGAGAAACTTGTGTTCATATTGGTTATTTTATACATTCGGGAGTATTTTGTGTTTTACAAATTATTTACGGGTAGCCGGGTATCCGGTTCCTGAAATATAAACCAAAAACACACCTAGCCTTAAGGAATATTAGTTTTCCACACTTAATCTGCCCATGTTCATGTTTTTCCATTTCTCTTTTTTCGGGGGGAGGGGGGCATGGATTCATCAAAAATTAATAAATAATTGTTTGAGTGCAGAAAAACTTACATGATGTTCATCATCCTGACCCTTAAGTAGTGTAAATTGTAGATGGTTGACCATGATGTCATAGCAAGCATGATCAACCGTTGATCTGAAATATAAACATATCATGTACAGTGTATAAACAAAATTACATGTTTTCAAAGAGGGATGAAGAATAATGGGTCATGCTAACAAAACACACATAAGTTAGCAACCCCTCATGTTATTATCAGGATGATAGATTGATTTAACTTCAGAAAAAGTATGCAACTTCAGAAAAATGCGTTATAGAATAGAATACATCTGACATCTTCCTTCCTCCATGATGTGACATTTTCATTATCTCAGTAAAGGGGCTGGGTGATTGTTTCAGGCCTACTTTAGCTTAGTAAGAAAAGTGCCAGACTCCAGAGTCCAGTACAGCAACCACCACACAAGTCACAAGACCGACACAAAATATTGACACCGAGTACTACTACTAGTACTACTAGCCAAGTTTCCTACTACTCTAGTAACGTTAGTAGTACTGTAACGTGTGTGTGTGTGTTTTGTTAATAAAACAGCGAACATATAATCATGTCCACATATCATGAAGACATGATGACCCCTCCATCCATTGTACAGAACAATGACAAATGGGTTGCATCAACCACACTGCACACATACACATTTACATGGCCACACACCATGACCTGCTGCACACACTATGTTAACGTTAAAATGGTTTTGTATAGTCATTATCTGTATACTATAAAACGAACATACATGTATAATAAAATGTGAAAGTTTACATACCTTCAAATGAAACAAAGTAATGAAGACCCCTTCCATTAATTGTGAAATGATTCTCCAACGATCATTGGGACGAAAACGACATCGTATCGTAGTTAAAAATGGCGGTTGGAAAATGTGACCTGCGTGGCGTGATTTATTTCTTTTAGTCCAATCAAAATGGTTGATTTGGTGACATGACGTCACCAATATCTTTAAGTGTGGTTCCTGATTCATGTCAAATAATTAATATTAATCTTCGGATTGATAATTCAATCAGTAGTATGAAATTTTAACGGAGTGTTATTTTTATGAATTAGTGGTTCGGTTAGAATATCTAGCCTCATACCAAGCGCTGATTTGTCAAAGTAGGCCTACATCCTATAGCATTTTCGCAAAATAATTTTGCGTGCAAAATACAGAAAACATGCCCATTGGAATACTACCGATAAAAATAGGGGTATCTAGATATAGTGTTGCAGTAAAAACACGCATTGATTATAGTTCGCTAGGTCTCGCTGACGGTCCACTGTCTATTTTGGAGCGGCCGGCCTCGGTAGGCATGCCGCCCGATTATAGCTAGTGGTCCACTGTCTGTCTTGGAGTGGCAGCCCGCTGACGGTAAGCCGCTAGGTCTCGCTGGCGGTCAACTGTCTATTTTGAGGCCGGCCTCGGTAGGCATGCCGCCCGATTATAGCTAGTGGTCCACTGTCTGTCTTGGAGTGGCAGCCCGCTGACGGTAAGCCGCTAGGTCTCGCTGACGGTCAACTGTCTATTTTGGAGCGGCTGGCCTCGGTAGGCATGCCGCCCGATTACAGCTAGTGGTCCACTGTCTGTCTTGGAGTGGCAGCCCGCTGACGGTGCCGCCAGGTCTCGGTGACGGTCCACTGTCTATTTTGGAGCGGCAGGCCTCGTAGGCATGCCGCCCGATTACAGCTAGTGCATGGTCCACTGTCTGTCTTGGAGTGGCAGCCCCGCCTGACGGTAGGCCGCTAGGTCTCGCTGACGGTCCACTGTCTATTTTGGAGCGGCTGGCCGATGAACATACGCCACTTTGGCTACCACTGGTGGACCATCGTGGATTTCAAGTCGGCGTGCCGATGCCACCAGGCTGCTCAACCACCGGGCGACCCACGGCGGCTTATGGACTGGGAATAGGTCAATAGGTTTGTTCTTAATTACAAACCTGATTCAGTCATAATTAAGACTGTAGTTGATTACTAGTGAATAGACCTTGCTGTTACTAGATAAGACATAGGATTGATCATTGAAAAATACCCAAATGCTCAAATTTTCCTGTAAAACTGATGATGGTATTAATCTTCCCTAAAATAAATTCAGTGGATATAACTCTAATCAGGATGACCCATAATTAGACAAAATGGTCTTGGGTGACAAATGATCCCAAGATTAATCAACATCAACATTGTTGATGTGACAGATATTTTAGTTCATTATTTGCTTAGTTATTTTCTATACATTTTTTATTAGTTTACATTGAACACTGCCCCTTTAAGTATAGAGAGAGAGAGATTAGGTCCCATGTGTAAACAAACTGACCACCCTGAAGGCACTGTTGTTCCCATCACCACTGTGCACTAGGCATGGGTACATTTTTGCAATTGTACACTTACCACCCAGCACTCACATGGGTGAGTTCACTATCATAGTTCTCTCTATCCAGTTTCTCAATAAGTTCATGATTACACCATCAGTTAAGCAAGCCCAGTGAGTTATTGTAAGGGGTGAGTACCTGATTCATTTTACATTGTTATATTATTCTACCTATTTAGTTAGTTTTCATAATTACTTGGTATATGTTTACTGCTCATCTGCAGTGTATTTGACACCACTGATTATGTTTTATAGGAGGTACAATACACTCATTTTCCCATCATTTAAGACCCTTTTCTCTGATGGTAATTTTCAACAATGGAATCAGTAAACATTTGCATATTCACAAACTACCAGTGTATTACAGGTTACAAGTTACTTTTGGACTGAAATTACTTTTCTTTTTCTTTTAATAAGATTTAATTTGTTTGCTTTAAGTTGCTTTAAATCAGTTTGAATTAATAATAATAATAATGTATAGATTGATATAGCGCACGTATCCACCAACTAAGTGGCGCTCAAGGCGCATTATATTATTATCCCTGCTCATAAGGCTCATAAGGCTCATAAATCATTCCTGAAACCATCTCAGCTCCCTGGGGAGTATACAGCTCAATTGCTGCCATTTCTAGCGCATGAAGAGCAAAAACCCATCTCTGCCTTCACAGGTACCCATTTAACCCCTGGGTGGAGAGAAGCAATTATGGTTAAGTGTCTTGCTCAAGGACACAGGTGTCACGGCCGGGGCTCGAACCCACACTCTTAAGTGACTTAAGAACACTGTTTTTTATTAATTGTTTGATTTGATATTTCATATTACTTAGTATTATTAGTTAGAAGACTAGTATTTTTAATAATTTCATTGATACTTTGATTTAGTTCTTTCAAGCATTGTGTACAAGTGTTTACTATGTACCCCCATGGTATACATGTACATGTGATGATGGTCAGACTTTATCACTCTATTGTGGA
The DNA here is from genome assembly GCA_029582265.1 of Zoroaster sp. YZ-2022. Lineage (NCBI taxonomy): Eukaryota > Metazoa > Echinodermata > Asteroidea > Forcipulatida > Zoroasteridae > Zoroaster > Zoroaster sp. YZ-2022. The sequence continues at coordinate 33,094,330 of CM055831.1, forward strand.
ATGTTAATGGGTTTGCCAGCTACAGTAGGATATAGCCTTGGGCTATGCTGAGTGTAATACATGTAGTGGTTGTGTACATTGTACAGCATTGTATTATCGATATATAGTATTGTCACTGTGCATGTTTTGCAGAGTAATCTCCAGCAATTGATAAATAATCACTGTTTTATTGCCCAGTCTGGGTACTGACTGTTTACTTAAAGTTTCCAGTGAGGACAGTTAATTTAGTGGTTTAAGACACTGGGCTTGCCCATGGTCTGCATGGAGACTTTACACCAATTACTTTATTATTGCAAGGCTGGACACTAGGTTTTGTATTTTAAAGCTAAGTTGTTTTATATATAATACTCTATAAACATAAAGTGACTAGGCTTATAGCCAGAAGGAACTTAAACCAGGTTTATCTTTATGTTTTTGTTATAGCTACTGAGGAGCCTTATACATTTTCTTTATCTAAGAATTTGGTGTTTCTTTATTACATAATTCTTTATTACATAATTTATTACTTTTCTTAGCATGTAGATTAAGGACTTATTAATTATTTAATCATTGATTATGAGTGTTTCTTTTTTCTTTCTCATAGTCAATGTGCTAACCTTTTTTTATTGGTATTAAATAAACATACAAAAAGAACTTCAGTACCGTCACAATTCGTACTGTCACATTGATATGAAATAATCTATCCAATATGATATACAATACCATTACTCAACACAGCTGAACTTTGACAATAAAGTTCAATTTAAGTCACTGAGCCAATAATACACACAAATGTACACTGCATTCACTGTGTAGTAGGCAAACCTATGACCTTGCCACATGACTGTATACGTGTAGCTATAACAATTGAAACTGTGTTTGTCAAGCGCCATTTTGTTTGGGATCCGCCCTAACGTTACGTGTAGCATCATTTGCTCTGTCTTCAACAAGAAAAATTGACTTCATATTGTGTTCAACTGTCTTAAAGTGACTTCAATAAAAACAAGGTAAAACCACTGTAGGGTAAGCTAACATTTGTTCATATTGTAAGCTGACATCTTGTACACTAAGGGCCACTGACCACATGTGGGTCATAAATAATTTCCGTCTCCAGACTGACATCCCCTAGACCCATTTAATTATCACTTAGACTTCCCTAAATTATAATCTAAACACAATGCCCCCACTTAATTATCACTTAGACCTCCCTAAATTATAGTATAAACAAAATACCTCCACAGTTGTAAGTGACCAGATCCCATTATTAATATATACATGTTGTTAGATTAGAAAAGGTCAGTCTCGTCTCTTGCTCTCTCTTGTCTGACAACTCACCCTCTCTCTGCTGTACTGCTAGTCTTATGACCCTACAGTCAGTATTGAGTATGAGAATTATCTTTGCTAAAGCCACAGTACAATAAAATGAATCTGTTATAAGCCCAAAGATACTTTGTCTCAGCCTGTCTTCTTATATGTGTTCATCATCATCTTTTAAACAACGGCCAGCTCCAGTAACCCATCCAATATCAAGTGTTACAATATGTTTTGACAGTGATACAGTGGATAAGATTAGACAGTAGACCAACTGGTTTAAAGTGACTTCAATAAAACAAGGTGAAACCACTGTAGGGTAAGCTAACATTTGTTCATATGTTTTGACAGTGATACAGTGGATAAGATTAGACAGTAGACCAACTGGTTTAAAGTGACTTCAATAAAACAAGGTGAAACCACTGTAGGGTAAGCTAACATTTGTTCAAATGTTTTGACAGTGATACAGTGGATAAGATTAGACAGTAGACCAACTGGTTTAAAGTGACTTCAATAAAACAAGGTAAAACCACTGTAGGGTAAGCTAACATTTGTTCATATGTTTTGACAGTGATACAGTGGATAAGATTAGACAGTAGACCAACTGGTTTAAAGCAGGGAAGGTACAACATTGGTAATGACCTGATTACAAAATGACTGAATTATTATCCAAAAGCTAACTTGATGTGAAGTTGGTAAGAGGTACCAATCATCCACAATAATTGTTCAGTATGAAGAGCTCTGATTTCAGAGAAAACACAACAAAATATGCACATTAAAAAGTTGCTTGGTCACTTTCTGCTCCAAGTGTTTTCTACAAAAATAGTGAATGTTTTTTTAATACTTTTCTCATGACTTAGACCACCGTTCCACAACCTATGGGTCGCGGAGGATTTCTGATGGGTCGCGGTATTACTTCAGAAATCGCGAAAAAACAAATTATCAACGATTTATTTCTCCCTACTTATAAGATCTTTTACTGACAAACTTCTTTAGACCGGCATGTTTGCAAAAAGAAAGCGCGTTGTCGTATAGTAGCAGGTAGCGCACATCCACAAAGTTATCAAATAAACATGACATCAGAAGATCCACCGTGCAAAATATGCGCGGTGGATCTTTTGATGTCATATTATGACCAGTCAGCCAGGTGTAAAGCGTGGGAATTCAGACACGCTAATTTCAAGTTTTTTCCATTCTATCTATTGAGCTGTCAGCTGCAGTGCACTTAGTGTTGGCTATGGCTGGTACAAGAAAGTATAACCCGTTATTCTTGAATTATGGATTTACGGTAACTGTGGACAAGCAGAATGTTCAACGTCCACAATGTGTCCTGTGTTATGCTAAGTTTAGCGAGCGAATAGTTCAAGCTCTAAAAAGCTGCAGCGTCACCTCCAAAAAGCACAGCAACTCAGCTGACAAACCTCGTCAGTTTATTTCGATGAAACAAACTCAGCCATCGCACTAATAATAATGATGATAAAAAGTGTCCGTTTTATTTATTTATTTATTTTTTAACATAGAAAAGTAATCGTGTTTAAAGTTTATAATTCACTACAAATTGTTTTACATTGTTACAATAATGATGTTTCATAGATTTCGTCAGAGAGGTGTTCCTTCTATGATTTCATTTATAATTCCTTAAAATAAAATTCCAGTAGTACTGTGTTGAACATAGAAAAGCAACTGTTTCGTATCAAGCTTATAGTACAGTACCGTAAAAGTTGTTTCACAAAGTTATCAGCGTTATCACGTGACTAATGACGGTTTCATCAGAGCCGTGTTCAGTGTCTGGTTTCTAGAAATAAAGTTCCAAGTACTTACGATCGTTGATAGGCCAATAATGAATAGTAATAAGTAGGTGGAGTCATCCTCTCCTTCGATCACTAAGCTGCTTCAAGTCAATGACTTCATGCCCGATTGGGCTGGGTCTTTGATCGCACGCCACCGAGAACAAAACTCATTCACGTGGTCATGTGAAGCTGCATGGCTGATTATGCAAAGTATCGAGCGATGGCGCAAACAGCAATAAGAACAGTTATCGATATGATTGTCGTTGATTTGCTTTATTCACGTTAATATCTTAAATTATTTAAGTCTCAAATTACTATGTACAAAGATGATGTAGTAAAATTAACGTCATATAGCAATTACATTTCCATGGCATTTGTAGTGATAAAGTTTTGCCATGGGGCGATGGGTGCAGCTGAATGCCTGGAATTTTGATTGGTGGGCCAAAAGGTTGTGGAACGCTGACTTAGATTCTGCTTTGAGCTGAAACTATCACAGGATGGTTGTTTAATATCTTGATTCAATACATGGGACACATACCCATAGAAGTAGTTATGACAACATAATCAATGTTGTAACTAAGGCATGCGTTGATCGGTGGAGATTTGGGGACATGCCAATCTCCACTTTTTAAAAGGGGGGGTGGATGATGGGACATTATATCAAATCGTCGCCTTTCACTTTAAGCTTTGGCGATATCAGTCTCTTTTTTTCATCAACAATATATCGCAAACATATCGTTGGCGATTTCGATAATATCGCGTAGTATTTTTTCATTCATGCAGGAATTGCTTTAGAGCTCAATAACCACATGTATGTACCCTGTACAAGTCAGAAAATAAATCGCAAATTCATTTGGCAAAGTGTATGTAGTTCGCTTTTGTTTCTCACCTCCAAAAGCTGAAAAGACTGTTCTCATTTTTTGTTTCCATGGAATTCTGACTTGACTCACTATGTCGATTTCCTTTAATCGTGGATTTGCAGATATCTCAATAAATCAAAAGTATTCTCGATATCATAATTCGAACAAAAGGTATCGTGATATCTCGATATGGGACATCGTGTTATCACCCAAGCTTACTCCCCACTTTTTAGATGCCCCATACAAAAATTTAACCAAATATGTAGACTACTCTCTGACTCCTGGAGGAGAGGGCTACAGTTGATATGGGTGTAGGACCACCCTGACTCCTGGAGGAGAGGGCTACAGTTGATATGTAGGACTACTCCTGACTCCTGAGGAGAGGGCTACAGTTGATATGTAGGATCACCCCTGACTCCTGAGGAGAGGGCTACAGTTGATATGTAGGGATCTACCTGACTCTGAGGAGAGGGCTACAGTTGATTTGGGCAACCCCAAAATCTTCATAATGCTCTCTGAATGCGAATTAACAGAGCATCTACATGTCTCACTTACACAGTAGATGTACTAAATCTGGATAGACAGGACTTCTAATTGTTGGGACATGGAACCAGAGTTGACCATCCCCATTCCCCAACCCATGGGCGCGATCCTTTAGGATTGAGGGTCATACATTCATCCCACCTTCTAGAGTGGGGAGAGGAGGGTGTGATTGCATATCAATTTCACCTCATACTTTCTTGATGGCCTTTGTAATAAAAATGTTAAAATAATTATGTACACCCGTATTGTTGACATTGCAATGTGATAGTCTAACTTGCCTCACTGCACATTTTGTTCCTCTTTCTACACCTTAATTGCTAAGGAACAAACTTTATACCAACATCTTTTCAATAGGGCAGCAAACCCATGTTTACAAAATACAGAAAATCAGGAACCTCATAAATAATTTTTTTTCAGTATGTTTCCAACATAACTTTAAACTCTGTTGACTTTCTGACCAGTTGACTAAACTCTTGACTTTTCTGACAACATTCCTGTTATAAAAGCTAATTTGGCCAGTCCTATCGCCCTTATTATAACGAGAGTCGACTGTTTTGATGTA
>CM055831.1:33699874-33884469 GCA_029582265.1 Zoroaster sp. YZ-2022
TTTTTTGTGAAACCCACTCTGATTCGAGTGAAAAATACAGTAAAAGGCTACCAATTCACTCTTTATACACTACTAATTTTACTGTTTATCCACTCCAAAAAGACTTGTCCGCCATAAAGCTCTTTGAAAGAGTGGTTTTCACTCTTTTACATTAAGAGAGTACAATGGTAATACAAACATTTGGCACACCTCCGTGCTATAGATATCTGCTATTGAGCTGAGTAATGCCACGTTGAAAGTTGATTTGGGTAGAGCTGCCCAGAGGTATTGCACAAGAACTGCTAGACTTTAGTCAAGGCGCACACAGTAACCCAGCTCCAGATAGTATGCACCAATCACGGATATACACCACGCATGGTCTTTTTTGGGTTGCCGTGTGCGACTTGACTAAAGGCTGTTGTTCTGTTGGCTGTGGAAATTTCGCTGAAGTCTATAGTCTGCGTTATAGGGGCAATATCATCACGATCAGAGCAGACTTTCAACAGGGCATGGAATCGGTGTCCTAGTTTAAGATGGACACAGTGACTGGAAATTACTGGCTTATTTATGCAGCAGCAACGGTAATATGACCTTATCATGTGGGGTATTATTTTCAGTTACTGAGTTAATCTAAAACTAGCACTCCGATTCCATTCCCTGTTCATCTTAACGATACAGGGGGCAGTAGCGCAGTATCGCTGCTAAGTACATTGGTCAATATGAGGCAATGTTGATCTTGATAATACCAATTGTTATTGATTTAATTTTGCCCTACAGCAACGTGTGTATAGCACTGTATACTAAGTGCTTTCCTGAGTGTCTGTGAAAAAATTACACAGGCGACTCGGGCGGGATTCGAACCCACGACCTCCTGCTTACTAGTGCAGACGTATTAACCTCTCGACAAACAATTGATTTAATTTTGCCCCACACCTAACTGGACTCGATAGTCTCGAGTCTAACTGGACTCGATAGTCTCAAGTCTAACTGGACCCTAGTTACGCCACTGTTACTTTATTATCAATTATAATGGTTGTAGTAAAAGTGGTTAAGGATAATTATAAATCATGAGACAATTAAAATTTAAGTATACATTATTCTTTAAACAATGATTGGATTGTTTAAAGGTCCTTTAACGTCATATTAGAAGTTGAATGCTATGTTCATGAAGTTATTATATTTGTGACCAAAAAGAGACGACATTGGAGATATATAATTATAAAAGTGTAGTTTTAAGTTCAGTTTATATTAGGCCAAAAAAGTCCCTGGTTTCTGGTCTCCACGCGCGTCGCCTATTTGTATGTACTTATATGGGAATTTTGGTCCCCGCGTATACAATGTATCACGTATTTCCCTGTTGGCAAAAAAAGGCCCGAAAAAAGTGCGTCGATCACCGCACCGATTTTGAAGCCGACCGATGACCAGAAACCGGATACTTTTTATGGTCTTATAATAAGGTGATTTGAATGTAGAATATGTATACAAGTGAAATTTAATTTTTGTTCACAAAAACAAGTAACATTGTTGGATACGACACTCTAGATTGATTGAAAATGGCTCTTTTATATATATTCATAAATGTCAAAGACAGTTTCGACAATCTGATTGAACAAAACATTTTTATACATCCTACAACGTGTTGAGATCACAAGCCCATAATCTACAGACCATACTTACGAATTAGAATTTCAAAACTAAAAATTTAACTAATTGCTTTATATACATGAACTAGTATGAGGTGAATATTTGTGGCTTTACGGGGTTTAATTATATAAACAATAAATGACAATGTACGATTGCAGCTTGATTACCTGGTAATAACTAATGTTGTAGGCCTACCTTCCTTCCGACTTTTACTAAAACTTGCAGTGAGGGGAGAAGGGGCGGGGTGGCAAACCAAAAATGTAAGGTCAATTTGGCAATACAAAAGGAGGGGCACATTCTCCCCCCCCCCCCCAGCGGATCCACCACTGGTTGGTTTAAATATGTTGTCCATATTCGGCTTAAAATACATTTAAATGCATTGCCAAAACAATGTACATTTTCAAAAGTTCAGGAAAATGCCCATATCATCTTTGCCAGGTGTGGGATCGAGTGAACGAGCGAAAAAACGCCAAAGTGACAACCTCGTCCCCAGGGCTTTCGAGTAGTTTTCTGTAAGAGTCGACCATGGGAAGTAGGCTGTAAATTTTTTTCGCCTGGTTCCGGTTGTCTCTAAGGTAGCTCGCTCTACGGCGCGAGTCAAGTTACTAGACTACAAACACACGTTGTTGAAATATGGCGTTTATAATCAATTTCATCTAGAGACAATTCTAACCTTGTCCCCAGTGCTTTCGAGTAGTTTTCTGCAATAAGAAAGAGGGGAAGGAGGCTGTCAATTTTTTCGACTGGTTCCGGTTGTCTCCAGCTAGCTTGCTCGCTCTCTACGGCGTGAGTCAAGTCACTAGACTACCACACCACGTTGTTGAAATCTGGCGATCTTTAGTTTGAATTGGAGAACAGACACGAACGGACGTATTTGTCGATATTATCAATCTACAAACATCGAGCAAACAAGTCTACGAAAAACATCCTCACAGAAAGTAACTATTTGGTAAGTACTCATATTTCATTAGTTTTAAAAGTTAGGAAAAACTATGAATCGAATTCAAAGAATTTGCTTCTCAGACATGTGAGAATGCGGTAGTCATTCAGTAGTGTATCGTGTTGGTGTTACTGAATCTGAAAAAGAAAACCTTTTAAAAAACAAACATCATATCATGTTATATGACAAATTAATGAGATAACAACAGCTCATTTTAATTCTACTGGACCCAGTATCTTGAAAATTTTGGCATTTAACTTGTGGGAAAGAATGCCGTATCCAACCGCCACTTTTTAAAGGGGTTTTGGAATTTCTTGCAACCATTAATAAACCAGATAAAAAATGATTCTGTAGATTTCACTTCTAAAAATGTTTCCCCTTCAGAAAATAGAACTTAGAACTAGTAGAAGGATCCTATTGCCACTGCACATGTACATTGACCACATTGGTCACTGGGTAAGTTTACATAATATTGGTTATATTGAAATGAGAAAAAGTAGTTGTTGGATACAACATTCTACCCCAACCTGTGAATATTTAATAAATGTTTGTATTGTCTGTAAAATCAAGTGAAAATGCACTCATTTGTTTCCGAAACAGTAATCTTGCCTAAATTAAAACTGAAAAAGGGACAGCACCTCAGCAGATTCATGAAAATTTGAAGTTGCTTCAATGCTTTTTAAATTTCATATCACTGGATAGAGCAAAAAATTAGAAAGAAAATGAGGGGTCAATGGTCATGATAGGTTAACCTATGCAAAGTTACGAATTTTTGTTGATTTAAATATTTGGTCATTTTTAACATCCAGTTTCTTTTGATTTTTTAATTTTTTATTTGCTGTCGGGTCATTTTGCGCAAGTTGCACTGTTTTTGCGCCAACGTTGCAGTTGGCATCGACTGACCAATTAAGATAACCACGATGTGTAGTATCCAGTTATCGACACTAGAAGTGACTACATCCATAGACTACCTTTTATATTAGAATTTTACCATGAAAGTTGGACAAGAAAATCGTAAAAACTTACTGAAATTCAGTTGCCTGTATTTCCATCACGAAAGGTTTCCCGTCGCTGAATTTTGTTTATTGACTGCATAATTTAGTGCTCATAAAAATGGCGTCCAGGAAAACATTGAAGCCTCAGGCCTCATCAGCATAACCAGGCACTAGCAATATTGCACCTATGCATTTTCACAGGGTCACAACTTCGACAGAAAAAAAGATATGAAAAATAGCGCCACCATCGGCGGTTTGCGTGAATCTGCCTACTCACACTAAGTAATTTTCACATTACAATTCAACTGTCTGATTATTTTTGAATGACCTCTAAACAAAATAACAAATCAAATTCCTTGTTAGACACCTTCACATTTAGTTAAAATTTTAATTAAAATGTAAGAAATAAGCTTGAGAAAGTAATGTTTTTGAAATGTTCAATTTTGTGTTCTTTGGTTTTATCATCTTTATTCGTGCAACAAGATACAAAATGACAAATGAGCTCTTAATTCAAAGATGCAACCAGTTCCCGGAGTTCATTTGAAATGGAGATTGTTGGCAGGGAATGTTGGACCAGGAGACTTTGAAATTTATTTAGACCAGATTGATATTACTGCTTTCTCTCTTAAACCAAGAAGCACTTGAACCAACCAGTTTTCAAAAGTTTTAGCTCATGTTGAATCAAGTCTTGAGATAAATGTTACATAAAAACATGGGCAATTTTTCATATACCAAAATGTTGCTGTATGGCAACATTTTGAAAATATGTAGTGTTCATATTTTGCGTTTACTGAAATGTAAACACAAGACAGAATTATTTTTTAGTATGATTGGTACCTTTACCAATGCACATCAAGTAAGCTTTGGAATAACAATGTGGTAATTGATAATTAACCCTCCTACTTTGTGGCAAGTAGCTATAGAGGTCAAAATCAGTCTACTGCCTGGTTTGACTGTCATATTGACCACCCTAAACAATACAATGCTTTTACCAGTCACACATTGTCAACTCATTTTGGCCTGTAAATGTACCTACTACATGTAAGGTTTGACAGTGCACTAGATATACCTTGGCAAGTATATCAACATTTTGACAGATATTAACCCTTGCAGTCATAGCAGGGTTAATTACCTTCCATCCAGCTGGGACTGGATCATTTTAAGTTTGTCACAAGCCAGCTGGATGCGCACTGTGTGACAATTGTTTTTCTATTTGCCATGAAAATATTGTATTTTTTGGCTTGAAGTTGAATTTAAACAATATTGAAATTATTTTAATTTTCTACAGATCAAAGTTGGAGTATGCTGCCCTCGTTCTGTGGACAATGACCATGCTAGCATCAGATGGTTTTGTAGCTCTACTGCGTTTGCAGGATGTGTCAACTTGTCGAGGAATTTCTGTGAAACTGGTAAGTTTGAGATATTTTTTTATATTAGTTAAAGGGAAGGTAATGTGGGACCATTTTATATGAAAGTTTTTTCAGAATAGGTGTTCACGTTGAGAAAAGAACAAAACGAAACAAAATTACAAATTTGTTTTTACTCAATTGTTGTTCAGTATGATTGCTACCTTTACCAACTTCACATCATGACCAATACTAGGCAGTTTCATGAAAATTTGAAGTTGCTTCAATTCTTTTAAATGTCATATCACTGGATAGAGCAAAAAATTAGAAAGAAAATGAGGGGTCAATGGTCATGATAGGTTAACCCTGTGCAAAGTTACGATTTTTTGTTGATTTAAATATTTGGTCATTTTGGAGGCCAGTTTCATTTGAAAAGTTGTGACCGCATTTGCCTGCAACGTATCCTTGTAGTACTAACAAAGTGTCTATATAGCATCATGGAGGTAATTCTACCTCCATGATAGCATGTACCCCTTTTATAACAAAAAAATCTCATTGAATACCAAAATCCACCCGTGCGTGACACCCCGATTCACCGAGTCAAATCGCCGATAGAGGTGATTTTTTTTTAAATTTGCTGTCGGATCATTTTCCGCGAGTTGCACTGTTTTTCCACCAACGTTACAGTTGGCACCACGATACGGTGTATCCTTTTTTCGTGGTTTCAAGTTTCGTGAAGACCATCCAATACCTCTAAATTGATGATGAATTTCCGTCATGCACAATGATGAAAAACGGGTCGTAAACACGGCGATATTTCTAACGTCCGAGTTCGGATATTTTGCATTGAAACGAAGCAAAATTTATGAATGAATCTAAGATGGCGTCTACAGATTAACGATTAATCCGCACAGCGACAACGCGAGCTGCGACGACATATAAACAGCTAGCCAGGGGGAACGTTTTCGCGAGAACCCGGATGTGAGTGAGTCGGTCACAATGTTTTAAGTTAGCTTTTGAAGTGCGCCGCCAGCGGCGGCAATCTGCCTACCAATACTGTACCTTCCCTCTAAACGACTGTTCTGTTTAGGTCCATCACGGACCATTTGCTCTATCCAGATGTGCAATTTGTACCAGTCAGCATATAAAGATGTTTCCGTTTTGCTTTTTCAACAAAAAACAACCAAATTTTGATAATTTGACAACAAAATTAAGAGGGCATTTATTGGATCAAAGGGGTATAAAACCATGCAACTACTATCATGTTTAGAATTAATAGTTTTAAGAGTGGATATCCGGATACCCAACCGAAAATGTCGTTACCCGCAGGGTTGTAGCTAGGGCAAATTGAATGCCGGCTAATTTTGTCGAGGGTGAACGTTGGCGGCGCACAACTCGTTCCACTCGAAATTGTTTGCAACGTTTGCACAAGCGGAACGCAGCCCTGGCAGATCTCAGCACAACATGCAACTAACCAATCACGATTGGGATTCACTGGGCTATCCCACTACGTCACGTGCATAAATTATTATAATGTTGACCATGGATCGAGTAAGTCTCGTACCCACATCTGGCGGTGGTGCAAAGGCCACGTGTAACACGCACACATGCACCATTCTTTCCCTGAGAAAGAGTCTAGGGTGTTGTGGTGGGATCATTAGTGCATGAAAGGGGTGACGGGCGCTAAACTCAGGTACATATTGGCGCTGATTGTTTTAACAAAAATAAAATACACACGTTGAATAGGAGTTTACAATGAGTTTTTTCTTTATTTCTCACTTATTTCAATGAAATTTTTAATAATTTTACATAAATTTATGCCGGTCGGAGTTTGTTAATTTTCATTCGATCCCGGTCGGCTAAAGCTAGGGCCGGTCATGACCGACCGTGGTAGCTACAACTTTTTAAAATACTGACTGAACATTTTAAGCCACACAAAAGGACTTATGGAAGTTAAGCTTGGGTGATAACACCGAATATCGCGATACCTTTTTTATTCGATTAAGATATCGGCAAATCGCGATTAACAAAAATCGCCATAAATTCCATGGAAACAAAATTAGCAGTCTTTTCAGCTTTTGGAAGTGAGAAACTACCTCACCAGTACATACATGTACACGCTATGCAAATGAATTTGTGATGCTTGTACATACGTGTGGTTATCGGCTCTAAAGCAACCGTGCATAAATATTTAAAAAAATAATAATCGCGATATATGTTTGCCCATATATCGTGGGTGAACAAAATCGATATCGCCCAAGCTTAATGGAAGTCTCCGATTGTTTGCTAACAAAATGAAGAAAACTTAGATAACGGCTTTAGAAGGAACATTTGCCGACAGCCTTTCACAGACTTGGCGGCATTTGTTTGAAACTTGTATTCGTAATGGTTATTTTATACATTTTTGGTGTATTTATGTGTTTTTACAAAATTGTTTACGGGTACCCGAAGAAAACGTACACTCCTAGTCTGGAGTAAAGACTTGACAAAAAACATTGATGCTTATTAACCCTCCTATTTTGAAAGTGTACATAATGTACGTCTTTTTCAATGGATCATTGCTATTTTACTTGAGGAAAGGATAACAAATAATTGTCAGCCCCATCATAAATTCTTTAAAATAAGGAACTTTTTCCTGATAAACTGAGCTTCTGATTGATGTGAAATGATTTCATTTCAAAAAGAATGTGTTTTCCTTTTTATTTTTTTAATGCATCATTTCTTTCTATTTATAAGGAAGTTATCTAAAACAACTTTAGGAAAAAGTAATGTTTTTGAAATGTCATAGTATCAAAGTTATCTAAAAATCCTTATATCTAAGGTACTGTCACTTTAAGACAAATTCATTAATTTCTAGTGGAATTAAGGAATGATTACTCTGAATCAGTGTTTTAGCCAGGATTTGGTAAAGTGGGAGTGCAACTTATTGGAGTCCAAAATTTGTATGCGAAGCACACAACAGGAGCGCGCGGAGCACGAAGTCCCTCACGGTCGAAGCCAGAGCTTCCAGGGTCCTTAAGCGGGCCCTGGAAATTTTAGATGCTCTCTGGTGGTCTCTAATGCATTTCTGATACCTGTTTTTTCAGGTAGAAATGAGCTAATTTGGTTAGATTAGATTTTTTCCTTTTTTAAACAAAAAATAACATGATCCTCAGGACCAAAATCAGAATCTTCTTGGACGTCTTGTACATCCCTATTCTCGTCTTGAACTGTGGCCTTATTCTGAAATGAAATTGAAAGTGGCTATAGCTGTCAAAATGTTCCTAAAGATATTTTTACCTAAGTGGGCCTAATCTGAATAATTGTAGTCACTGTGATGTTTGATAATAAATAATCTCTAAGAATAGAACATTAAATAAATTGAGATCACAAGAAAGTTTTTAAGAAAGTTTGTTAACACAATATATTTGGAAATGCGTATGCCACGAAACTAGTATTTATACCAGCAAGTGTTTATTATATATATATAAAAAAAGGGTTACATTTTTAAAATGAAATTATGTTTCGATGTATTTTAATATAAAATGTAATTTAATGATGTCAGTTAATACATGTAGTATTAAACTACAGCTATGTCAATTAGTTATGTAAATGAGTATATGACACAAATGTTTTCTTTGACAAATCACTACAATTTTTAATATTTTTTTAAAGAAAACAAAATAAATGTACGTGCATATGAATGAACCTTTGTATTTTTTCTGATTTTCTTCAATTTACCATTTTGTTTGAAGTACATCTTGTTTTTTGAGGTGTTATGTGACTAGATCAAGTTTACTATTTTTTGCACACGGCGCCCGGGCCCCGCTATTTATAGTGCCCCACAACATCACGCGCACGTCGTACGTACACACAAACAGTCCGACGTGGTATGCACATTGACATGGGTCTTCAATTCTTATGATTTTAGATTTGCCAGTGGGTTTATGTATGATATTATGAGGTGTTGTTCTTTAACAAGGTAATTTTCTGATCAGTTGATTTCGGCAGAATGACGGCGAAATTCTGATTAAATTCATCAGCATGACATGCCATTGTTAAACAAAACAGTATGGACGTTGAGCAACACAACCCAAATTTGGTAGGCCTACATTGTACCCCAAAGTATTTTGATTGTACATGTTGTAAGTTAAACGTGACAATTTTGCTCTTACCTTTGTGAAGAAGTCTGTTATTTTTCCCCTTTTGGCTGACATGACGTTCTCTGACTAAATCAAGTCTATGAAATACGGACTGGTTCCCCGTTTCGGCACATGTAAATACACAGTTGATTTTATACCAACACGTGTACCAGACTAAAGTCGGACCACAAGCGTGACAAGTCAATCGGAGACTCCGCGTGCATGATCGAACGGAGGTGAAAAACTGGTGAAATTAAATTTATCTGCGTTACGTCTTTTATGTTTTAAATTGTCCACAAGAAAAAGAAAACTTCAAAGTTAACAAAAATTGTTTTCATGAAATAAAATCACAAATTATTGACATGCATTTCCCTTTTACTGAAATAGATTTTCTAAAATATTTTAGCACGGCTTCGATTTAAAAATACAAGCCGTGCTTAAAAATATAGCCCGTGTTTTTTTTAAACTGGCCGTGCTAACACGGCCTGCTGGCTAAAACACGCAGAAACGTCTTGATTCAAAGAAGTAACAAAAATAACTATTCGTAGAAGTAGTTTTTGCCATCATTATCAATGTTTGTGATTGTACTGTGGAATTAAGAACTTTCATGAATTCAAATTAAAAAACTTAATCTATGTCAAAATTTCATCAACGTGATTGAGTCAAATGTTTTGTTGGGATGCCATACAAAGTTAATCAGCATTTTGGCAATATCTGAAGGAAGGATTATCAGAAAATAAATGATTGCATTAATGTTTTTCTTAAATGAGTTTGTTTGTTTTTCCCCCTGTATAGGGATGCTTGCAATCACCGTAAGAACTCTCACCCATACTGCATGCACGCGTCTAACAGGTCAGCTTGGATGTCCCTTGCCACCTCCAAAAACCGGTAATTCCTACTGTGAGCAACCTAAGTCTATGCTTCATTTTGGGATACCCGCTGTTATTTTGCAAAATTTTCTGAATTGGAACTAATCAATGCAGCTCTTTTAAGGTTTTGTTTTTAATTCATGGTATAATAGTGATTTGTAGGTCATGTTTAAAACTGGGTGTCCTACACATGTATATAGCACAAAAAGCAGCTGGCTGATATCTTCACATACTTGCCAATGATATGTCTTCCTAAAAAGTAAATATTGACAACAGTTTTTTTGTCATATTCGTCATTATGAATGATAAAAACATCGCGTAGAATTTAAGAAAGAGAACTCTTTCCTAAATACTACAAACATGAAGTACTTTTTAGATAATTATTCCATAATGTTGTAGAAAGTTATTATCTTATGTGTACAGTATAAATGTTATTTACTTGGTATGTTCCCCTCCTCATCCACAAAACAATGTAAAAAAGTTTGTGTTTTGAAAAAAATTCATATTGAATCTTATGTTTTTAATTTATGGTATACCGATTTATAGAAGTTATTTAAATCTGGGTGTCGCATATCACAAAGTGGCTGGCTACCCCCAGGTGAACTTAAGAAAGAGAACTCTTTCCTAAATGCTATTCTCTTAAACAGTTTCAGGTAGTCTTTCTTGAGAAAAACATGAAGTTCTTTTGTACCCCTCTACCCAAAAGATTGATAATTTAAGGAAGTTTTGAAAAAAAAAATTATAAATGGTTTATTTTATATGAAAGTATTAACTTGAAGGTAAATGCACATCTCGTTTTTAAATGCTGTCTTTCTCTTGTTGAAAAATTTGCAAAACTGCTACGTAATTTTCAACTTTGTAAAATCTAAGAAAGAGCACTCTTTCCTAATTCACTTTTAATAGAGAATTACCAATAAAAGCAATTCTACTTAAAAGTTTCAGGTAGAGTCCATCTTGAGAAAAACATTTAACAATTCTGTTTGGAGAGATCATTTTAAGAAGTATGTTTTGGAAATGTACATTTTAAATATTATTTACGTTACACGCCTTTTCTCTTGTAAGATTATATTTTTATATGAAAAGTATTAACTTGAAGGTAAATGCAGTCTTTCTCAACTTTGTAGAATCGTGAAATTTAAGAAAGAGCACTCGTTCCTAATTCATCTTGAGAAGTATGTTTTGGAAATTTTTGAAAGTGTACATTTTAAATATTATTTACTTTGTATGGATGTTTACAAACGCCTTTCTCTAACGTAAGATCATGTTTTTATATGAAAAGTATTAACATGAAGGTAAATCCACTGTTTAGTTTGCAAAACTGGTACATAATTTTCAGCTTTGTACAATTGTGATGAGCACTCTTCACCAATTCTACTAGGAGAGATCATTTTAAATATTTGTTTTCTCTTGTAAGATTGTATTAAGTCCACATTACTTTTAACTGAAAATGTTGATTTAAATTGTTATATGATGCTTTTAATTTCAGCTATTTAAAAATTTTGCGGGTGACATACACTCCCTGTACGAATCAAGTAAAATTGATTTGTACAGGGAGTGTATGTCACCCGCGCATGGAAAGGGCTACGGCCGCAGAACCTATCGACAAAACGTGTACAAAATCCCATTGCCTTTTTAGTAGTGTTTGTGTACAAAATCCCTATCTCTTACTGAGTCAAGAAGGAATAAAACATTTCTTTATACAGTTGAGTTGCTTTGTTACTCTGTCTTTTATTTAACCATTGTCTTGTATATAATAAAAGAACATTGCATTTAATACAATAGATAGAAAGTAAGCTACTAAACAATAAGAGTTAATATAATAGAAAGTAAATATAATAGAGTTAAAACTACTAAAGAATACAAATAGAACATTGTTTACAAGTTAATATAATAGAGAATATAATATAATAGGAACACTGTTTACAAACAGAAAATGGTGAACATTGCAGAAACTAGCTACAGATTAAACTACTGAATAACTCTAGGAACATTGTTTACAAACAGATAGAAAATGGTGAACATTGCTAAAACTACACTAGAGAATACTGAATGATTCTAGGGGGAACACTGTTTACAAACAGATAGAAAATGGTGAACATTGCTAAAACTACACTAGAGAATACTGAATGATTCTAGGAGGAACACTGTTTACAAACAGAAAATGGTGAACATTGCTAAAACTACACTAGAGAATACTGAATGATTCTAGGGGGAGGAACACTGTTTACAAACAGATAGAAAATGGTGAACATTGCTAAAACTACACTAGAGAATACTGAATGATTCTAGGAGGAACACTGTTTACAAACAGAAAATGGTGAACATTGCAGAAACTAGCTACAGATTAAACTACTGAATGACTCTAGGAACTTTTTCAGGCACCATCACTGCCCTAGTCTCAATAGTCTGTTGGACTGACAAACAAGGCAACGCCGATTGGAACATTACATCTAAGTTCAATACTTTGCTTACAAAACCTATAATCTACTTAATTACATCATTAATGAAACTCACCAATCTCCAAGACTCTCAAAGGAAGACCACAGTTACTCTGCTGTTCATGTTCAATACACATTGGGTTTGATAAGTCTATTGTTCTTTGCATTCACATGTTGTATTCTCCTTAAGACTCCATGAAGACAGCAGCAATATGTTTGTATTTTCCAACACTAGGGTAGAGGTGGTTTATCTCACGCCAATACTTGCTACATACATGTATGCATTTCCTGGAGAAGCACATCAGATGGATTTAAGTCTATTGTTCTTTGCATTCACATGTTTGTATTTTCAAACGCAACAGTAGAGGTGGTTTCAGGTTGCAGGGCACCCTCCGTCTCAAGATTATCTTGTAATGCTGGATTGATCATCAATTGCAAATCCACACTACGGTCAATGAGAAATAAACCAAATAAATATACAACATAATATTTGCAAACCCAGGGATAGCCATCAGAACCAGAAATGTTAAAAATCAGGGTGAAGGGGAGTGAGGGGGTGCATCACCTATAACATCAAAAAAGATTTAAATGTACATAATTGTCACTTGACTGGATGTGTTGATCTCAATTATGATACAATATGTTCCTTCATGAATGAATCTGCACAGAAATCAATCTGTGAAAGGTTTTTAGAGGGAAATGGGAATAGTTTTTTGTTAAAACACTAGGCAACAAAGTAAAATGTTTTAATAACAATTCAGGCACAATTATAATCTAAAAACAGTTTTGTCTGAAGTACTACTATTCTTAAGAAAAAGGAAATTCTTGTCCAGAACTTAAGAATCCTAAAAATTAAATCAATTGACTGCTTGTGAAAATTTAGCAGTTTAGAAGCAGTTATCAAATAAATAATCTAATAATAAAGTGGGTCGTGAGTACTTGAGTTAATTCCTTTGAATATTTGTTGTTTTTGTAACTTTCACACAAAATAACATTTTTTTATTAATCAAAATATTCTATAAAACATTGCAGAAAAATTTGTTCAAAAGGGATTTAGTCTACATCTTTCAGTTTTGAAGTCTCTTTCCATTCATTAACCCTCCTACTTCTGGTACCTTTTTCATACAATTTATTTAATTTTGCCCTGCACCGACGTGTGTATAGCACTGTATGCTCAGTGCTTTCCGAGTGTCTGTGAAAAAACTACAAAGGTGACTCAGGCAGGATTCGAACCCATGACCTCCTGCTTACTAGTGCAGACATCTTAACCTCTCGACCACCGAGCTTGCCCGATATATATAGATTGGTGAAATTATTGCGTCGGGAGATAAACAATTGATTTAATTTTGCCCTACACCGACATGTGTATAGCACTGTATGCTCGGTGGTCAAGAGGTTAAGACGTCTGCACTAGTGAGCAGGAGGTTGTGGGTTCGAATCCCGCCCGAGTCGCCTGTGTAGTTTTTTCACAGACACTCGGAAAGCACTGAGCATACAGTGCTAAACACAAGTCGGTGTAGGGCAAAATTAAATCAATTTTTTTCATACAAGTTGATCCACCATTCGCTTTTGTGGTTTTTAATGGTAGGCCAGCTAATACAAAACCTTGTTTGGATACTTCTAAGTGGTGAATCAATGGACCCTCTATGCATTGCTACCAACACTGTTCAAATGGTATTACCATGTGTGTACAAAACCAATGGGCATTTTGGTAAGTGGAAATTTTGAATGGTTTCAAATGGTCAAACAGTAGGAGGGTTAACATTATTGTCCTGTGAAATTGAAGTGTCCAATATTTGCATTCTACAAAGCTAATTTACACTTACATGTGATACACTGCACCCAGAATCCTTAGAGGGTCCATTGACTCTTCAGGGATCACAAACTCCTACAGGACTAATAATGGCTGTCAGCTACCTCCTAGCTGTTGCTTGAGATTTCCTCATGGTTTGAGATGTTGTAATGTCAGCTGGCAGCTACAGGACGCTGCAGGTTGAAATTGCTTGCTGTTGCATCATCTATAAGTATAAATTATGAACAATATTTGTTAATAGTATTAACATTTACAAGTTGTTTTCATTGAATTATAAATGAAGTTGGCAGGGAGAGACAATTAGCTATTCATTTGGGTTTGGTTCTAAATAGATTCCTGTTTCTATATAAACAAGTTTTTTAACTTTAAGCCCATATATGCACTATTGGTAAAAGATCAGTACATGTATGTACCTCCATCCTTGTAGAGGATCAACATTATGGGTAGAAGCCAATCTAACTTTTTCAGCTCAATGCTGGGAGGAAATTGGGAATACTCATGTTCAAATTTAGATCCCCAACACAAGATCACAGAGGGTGGTGTTCTTTCCCATACTGAACAACGTTCTAACTAAAGTCAGCTCATTGAACTTTTGATCTTCATTCTTCTCAAAATGTTGAGAATTGTATTCATTCGTTACAATGTATATCTCTAAGGCCAATGAAAGTTGATAAATTAGTTTCTTGTCAGAATGTTGGCGCCACTTGGAAAAATTTCATTGTTCATTATTAAACCAAAAAACACCCAAAAAGATGGGCAGACTAAAATTTTGTTTCAGTTGAGTCCTCATTTCCTATACAAAATATACCACAAGTTTTTTTCAAGAATGAATGCTTCAATTAAACAGGGAACATTACACATTTGAAAAACACATGTGTATTTTTGACAATGGTCTAAGAAATAATGATTCATAAATGCCCAAGACAGTGAAGACAATCTGATTGGATAAAACATGATCATGTAAGGGTGTATGTGTATTAACCAGTTCGCGTCGGGAATAAAAAAGTTTTTCTGGGCCCCTGTGCGGGTTTCTTTTCCCCACACAAACACATTAATGGAAGCTTCCACAGCGCGTGGCCACGTCAACCGAGCATGCATACAAATATTCCGGAGTTTCCTATGGCGTGTTTAGACGCTCTCCGATCTGCGGTGCAAAAGAAAATTGCGTCTATACATGGCCTCCGACGCAAACTGGTTAATAGCCAGTAGAATACCAGCAAGTATGCGCATTGACCACTGCCAGCTGTTATTAGCTTTAAGCAGGGAACTGAACCAATCAGAGTGTACAAGTTTGTATTGTCTCACACAAACTCACAGGCTGTTAGTCAAATTTCATTCCACCTCAAATGATCACATGGTTTATTTCCATTTCATGGGAGTTCCCCAGTGTGTTACATGAAGGTCCTTCTTATATATTAAATTAACCCTAACTCCCTAGGTCCATTTGCTTACACACAACCTGAATCCTCCAAAATCCTTCAGTAGTAAAGCAAGCACATGACATGTATGCACACATGTGTTTCTAATCTGTGATACATGTACATGGCCAGGGACACTCCCTGCATGCATGGAGCAATAAACAGTGTCCACTGACCCAAGCACTGACCTTGCAATCACTACAACAAACATGGATGTACAATGGAAAGGCAAGTATGCCTAATAACCTCAATCCTACAAAATCCTTCAGTAGTAAAGCAAGCACATGATATGTATGCACACATGTGTTTCTAATCTGTGATACATGTACATGGCCAGGGACCCTCCCTGCATGCATGGAGCAATAAACAGTGTCCACTGACCCAAGCACTGACCTTGCAATCACTACAACAAACATGGATGTACATGTACAATGGAAAGGCAAGTATGCCTAATAACCTCAATCCTCCAAAATCCTTCACTTTAGCAAAGAGGATTTTGGAGGATTTGGGAAGGTTAGGGTTAAAGTAAGCCAAGTCTGTAGCAAGTACACCTACATGCCAAAACATGTTGGAAGGTTTTGAAAGGTATTGGCACTAAGTCTTAAAGTAATCCTCAGTAAACAGTTATGTACACAAACTATGTATAGTACATATGGTAGTATACATGTATCTACACCACCTTTCAAAACCTGCAAGTGTAGTGCATAGTCAAGCAACTACATAACCTTTCAAAACCCTCTGGCTGACAGGTTTTGAAAGGTGCAGTTTCTAGGCCCAAATTTGTATAGGAGGGTTAATGATTGTAATATGTACATGTATCAAAAAGGGCTCATTTCAAAAGTTATACATCATGTCAATTAATATGTACATGTACGTTTGTATTCTGTGTCAGACAGACTGAGCACCAGTTTGGTGGATACGTGCGCTATATAAGTCCACATTATTATTATTATTTTTCTGCCCACAGATGATGGTTTGCCCGTGTCTAGTTTAAGATTACCTCTAGTTCTCTAGGAACTAGAAACGCCTATCCCATGATGCCCCATGGCAGGCCGGGAAGGGGGAGCAAAACCCGTAACCAAGCTCATTGTGTGTGCGCGCATTTGGAGTACAATGCCGTGGTATGGATTACAGCAGGCTGGCACACTTCATATAGGTAACAGACTTCTGATGCAATCTAATGTGAAAATGCATCACAGATTTGAATTTGTATTCATGATTAGTTGAAAACAATAACACGTCAAACAGAATGATACATCCATGTATAACTTATCAAAGGATGTTTGGTATCATTACCATCTTACAACCAAGTCATTATTTAGATCTAATTTGTTCTGTTATCTGGTTATGGTTTATACTCTCCTCTATAAGTATGTGCTTGGAGATTAAAATCTCTTTGCCTTTGAGAAAGAACCTGCTACAAGTACATGTAGGTTTAAAACATAAAGCCAATTAGTTTTACATTTATACTACAGATCCTTTAGGTTAGTAAGCAGTTTGCAACAGCTAATTCTCTATTTTATTAGATTAAAATCACATTACAAAGTGATTGCATTTGGGGTAGTCACATGCAACCTTTTTCTGTGGGTGAGTTGTCTGTGATTGATCAGCATGTTGGCATACCAACGAGCTTGATTAAAAAACAACAGGATTTTATCGGACGGAATTTCACGTAATGTTTGTGTAGGCTTCGATCATTTGTGAATAAAAAGTTTTTTGGTAAAAGATTCCTTTTTTTTGGCCTGTCATTTCCAATTTTATTTTTATAAAGAGTTACATGTATGGACCTTTTTTTATTTGTTGTGAAAATCAGTTAACCCTCCTACTACTACTCATTAACCCTGTATTGAGACGATAATATTGTATATTATCGATATCATGGCTGTCGATTTGCATGTAAAAGTCGTTATTTTGGTGTCCATGTCGTGAATGGTCGTCGATAATCGACTATCAAAAAAATGAATATCATCACCCTTAACCCTAACGGGTATTTTGGCTAGAAACACTGCCAGACGCAACAGAGTGCATCGTTTATCAAAGTGACTTGGGTGCCAAGTGCAACAAGATCCATCTGTTAACAAATCTCAAGGCCGAACTGCCTCAGAGTCTGTGGTCACCAAAGCAGCAGAATACAACTCTGGCATTGTTTAATGGGACCAGCTCTCAATAGAAACAGACTTGGCTGCTTATGCACTGGTGTTGACAGCTGAATCCATCAAAGTGCATCAGACTTTTCCAGCTGATGCACTCTGCTGCCTGGCAGGGTTAGGGTTAATGGTCGGTTAACCGAAAGTCGGCACCCGACAGCCACACTATAACTAGATTGTTGGCATATGGCACAATGTGTATCAATAAACTTCCACAATGATTGTTTAATAACCAATGCAGCCAACAAGAAAGTCTACAACAACCAAATGGATGGCAAATTCTTCCAAAATTGCTGGTGATATTTTTTAATTATTGGTTATCTCAATCCCTAGAGTAGTGGCACAAACTTCAGCCTTAAATCTTCACTTCTTTGACATACATGTACATGTAAGATAATTCTTGTAATTGTAGATGGCACATTGGCACAATATGCTACATATAAATGCACAATAATAATAATAATAATAATGTGTGGACTTATATAGCACACGTATCCACCAACTAAGTGGTGCTCAAGGCGCATTATATTATTACCACTGCTCATAAGGCTCATAAATCATTCCTGAAACCATCTCAGCTCCCTGGGGAGTATACAGCTCAATTGCTGCCATTACAGAGCATATAGGGCTAATCAACCAACTCTGCCCTCACAGGTACCCATTTAACCCCTGGGTGGAGAGAAGCAATTATGGTTAAGTGTCTTGCTCAAGGACACAAGTGTCACGGCCGGGAATCGAACCCACATTCTGCTGCTAACACCAGAACTTGAGTCCGGTAAGCTACACCGCTCGGACACGACACACTCAATCCCTTTATGCTGCATAATAGTTTTGAACGCGTAGATCATGTCACAACACATGTTGGACTCCTCCATTGAGTATCACATCAACAAATATGACATGAAGTGTGCTCAAATAAACATCAAATTCCAAGTAATATTTACATGTATTGTATGATCATGGTAACATCTTGTCTAATAACATTTCTAAAAATGTTGGTGTATACATGCATAATGAACCACAAACATTTCTTACCAAACAAGATCTTTTTAACAGAAAATTATTTTATTCTTTATTTGAATAAATGCCAATAATCTAATTACTTCAGGTAAACCCACTACAATGTATATAAATGTAATAAATGCCTCTACAATTTCTTTTTAAAAGGGTAAAACAAGAAGTGTATATAGAAATGGGAATATTTACATTTTGGGGTCATGAAACACTTTCAAAACATGAGTCAGCATGATGCAAAACAATCTTCATCGTTGTGATTGGTTCAAATGCGCATCACATGACAGCTAAATAGAACAGCTGGCAAACAGCTGTCACATACTGTACATGTTACTCGGATTTTGATAATCCATGTCTTTACCATCTGTTAATACACCTCCATATATTAAGTTTTGTCCAATCAGATTTGTTAAACTATCTTTGGCATTCATGAATGCAGGATACAGACGTCAGGGTTAAGGCTACGGGCAAAAAAAAGGTCAGTGCTTTTGTCTCAGTCCTTTAATACAGTCCTTTAAGACCATGTGACAAACTTTTATTCCCTTAAAATAAATAATGAAACCAAATCCCCTCATCAATTTTCTGAGATTGACTTTTTAATCAACTTAAGACATTGGCCTTTTTAAGAACAATCCAAGCAGAAATTTCAGTCGGGTATCATTTGCTTTTATAAAAACTTACCGATAATGCCAGGAATACCATTAGCTGTGAGCTGCCTCTGATGAGCCTGCAGTGGGTGCCTGGATTTTCGCTACCAGTCACAGAATGCTGAAGGTTGCTGGTGCATCATCTATGTTAAAAACATACAAATCATTTCATTACCTATTTTGAACAGTTTTTTTTAAATTGAGTATAGATGATGTGACATATGACATCATATGTTTACAAAAGAGCCCCAAAGGTGAAACTGTGCCAGGCTCAAAATATACACTGGTCTATAGAAACCATTTGTAACAAGTTTTTTTTCTCTCTATATAGTCCTAATAATAAAACAAATGATAATTTACAGTATACAGGAGTGTATTATGTAGAAAGGAAGCAAATAACTTTCAAATAAGTCCTTTCACATAATTGTCTGGTGTAATGAATTGAATAAATTAATTTATTAATCAGTGTGAACTGTTGTCCAATAATGAGTAAATGTCTTTTCCATGAAGCCCACAGTATTCAACATTGGCCCACCACATTTCTACACTGAAAATACTTTTTAATCTTAAATGTTGTAACATTTTTATTTTTGTTTTTTAATTAAATTAACGCTTTCCTTTAAAAATTATTGGTATATATTTTTTTTTTCTAAGATGAAAGCACTTCAGTTGGAATACTTTCTCAGGAAGATGGACACTTGCAGAGCTGCCAACTCTTCCGGATTCTGCGGAAGACTTCGCGTATTTGACGGTAATTTACTTACTTAAAATATATGCAAGGAGGCCTCTCCTTTTGGTGCCAAAAGGAGAGGCCTTCTTGCATATATTTTAAGTAAGTAAATTACCGTCAAATACGCAAAGTCTTCCGCAGAATCCGGAAGAGTTGGCAGCTCTGCACTTGTACCAAATTTACACCAAGTAACTTTTATATGATATAATAGTTTGTGAATTTGATAATCTGGTAATTGCCAATGTTGTACATTCCGTTTCAAGGGACAATATTGTCACGATCAGAGCAGACTTAATTTCAACAGGGCATGGAATCAGTGTCCAAATTTAAGATAAACATATGGGGAATTATTTTCAATGACAAGGTCTATGCCGAATAACTGAATATTTGAATATTCGATTAGGCTTTTTTTTTCGGGTCAAATATTCAAAGAAGAAATGCAGCTTTTTCAAAGAAGAAATGCAGCTTTTTCAAAGAAGAAATGCAGCTTTTTAATTGAATTTGTTTTTGTCTTATTGGAGATTCCATCATTATCAAACACCCCCCCCCCTCTCATCCTCTTGTCTACATCTGGTCGCTATCTAATGCAATGTTATTTGCGTGATGTAATCAATTTTAAGTACATTTTTCATCTCCACCGTATCATGCGTGCTCCTTCATTACGTGGCACAATTACCAATCGTCAGTCTTCAAATAGGGGTGTAACGATTCACTGATGCATCGATTATCACGATACAAAAATGCCACGATACACATTACGATACAAAACCCCATATCGCAATACCAATTATTTTTTGGGTTCACACAAAATTTCATCAAAATATACAAAAAATACTGAATTTTATCCAAACCAAAATTTGTTTAAAAATATTAGCAAAAGTCTTTGAAGTTTTCCCTGACAAAAATGACTGACCGCCGTCTTAAAAAATCCAACGATTTTTTCAGTTTTGCATGTGGCACATCGGCATTAGTCAGAACGACTCTCTGTATTCCCAATAATTTATTTCAACAAACATTATTATTGTGCCATCTGTTGAATGAATTTGTTGAGTGCTACATGATTTTTCATTGTGCTAGTCAATTGAGGGCGCTATACTGTTTGTGATGAAATAAATAGTGAATTTGGGGAGTCCTGAATGATGATGTGGGCTTCATGGGTTTCCCCTGGAGAATAGACTTCACCGACTTCACTGAGCTAAATATAAAGTAAGGATTTCTTTTATAAAGTAAACATTTTCTTTTTTTGTGAACCAGATTTGGTGTTCATAACAGTGAGTATTGTGTGTATTATCCCTCCTATGCCCAGGCTGAAATTTGGCCCAGTCAGCACGGCACCCACAGACACTCACTTGAGTATTTTTGGTTGCATTGCCAATAGGTCAAACCACCGAGTCACACAGAGCTGTGTATGTACTTGGTTTTGGTTTGACCTCCTTGAGTGCACTGCACAAAGTCAATGGGTTGGGAGTTACATACAAATTTTGAGTGTCTTTGAGTGTTAAACCTATAGGAGGGTTAATGATCAAATTCTGTTAGAATTTTTGACTCAACATTTTACACATGATTAAACTTCTGTCAGTATATTTATTTTTGCCGAAATTTAGTTTATACAAATAGATTCTTGAACATAAATCACAACAACATAACACATTAAAACAGTTGTTTTATCTGGACAAACATTTTATTCGGGATTATAAATTCTTCAAAGCCTAATTTATAGCAGGCCATAGCCTTTTTTCAGGGGAAGGGGGAATAAAATAACATGGAACTGTGTATATGTGATGTTTTTATTGTCTAAGTCTCTACATCATTACTGACACTTTTCTTTTTAGCATTTTTAGTATTCACGATACGTATCGTGACCAAGTGGTATTGTTACACACCTATTCAATATAACCAATAATGTAATCTTACCTACCTAGTACTGTAGTAGGTAAGGTGGAGAACATATGGATGATGATGGACATATACTTCAAATTATTCCAGGATACTTATTTCATGAAAAATCAGGCATTTTTGGTATACAATGACTTCGTCAGTCTTATCTTGTCAACTGCCCCGTTAGTGGCAACTAAAATAGGATCTGGGTAGAATGTCGTATCCGCCACTTTTTCTCATTCAATATAACCAATAATGTAAACTTACCTACCTAGTAGGTAAGGTGGAGAACATATGGATGATGATGGACATATACTTCAAATTATTCCAGGATATTTAATTCATGAAAAATCAGGCATTTTGGGTATACGATGACTTCCTCAGTCATGTCAGTTTGATCTTGTCAACTCCCCAATTAGTGACCAACACAGTCATTGTACATGTACAGTGGCAACTATAGGATCCTTCTATTTTCTGAAGTGGAGGATTTTTTTTGAAGGGAAATAAAGTCCTAAAAGTAAAAAACCATTATAAAAGTGGATTTTAAAGATAGTTTTTGCTTTCTGTACCACCAAAAATCAACGGTCATCTTTTAAATTTCACTGGTTAGGCTAGTGCCATAGTGGTTGCAAAAAAATTCCAAAAAGCCCTTAAAAATTGGCGGTCGGATACGACATTCTTTCCTGCGTTTTTTTTTCTTTTCCCAAAACCCAATTCCCATAATTCATTGCGTAGACAATTCCGAATAGCCTTAAGTCTCGAGTCGACGGGAGTCGATACTTACGCTAGGAAAGCTCGCGAGACCTCTAGTTCAGAACAGACAAAACAAAACCATTTATTTCACTGTCACAACTACCTACAAAAACTACATTAACTTACCTATATATTCTATAACCTCATGGGAGTATCATACGTTGTCTGTCTTGATGACATGTTCAATATTCCTGATGTTTAAAGTCGTGACATTCTTTGCCGAGTTCACCACGTGCGATAAACCAAGGCGCCATTTTCAACTTGAATTAACCACATCGCTGCAATGCGTATGCGCATTTAAAAGGCACCACGCACGCGCAGGATCCAAGAAGGCACGTACGTGTGCTATGTTTTTCTATGAAAGAAAGTGATTTGCATTTTTGAGAGCACTGAGTATACAGTGCTTTACACACGTCGGTGTAGGGCAAAATTAAATCAATTGTTTATCTCCCGACGCAAGAATTTCATCGCGGAACCCGCTGCTATATGGGATTCTAGCCGGCCAATTGTCATCGGGTAAGCTCGGTGGTCGAGAGGTTAAGACGTCTGCACTAGTAAGCAGGAGGTTGTGGGTTCGAATCTCGCCCGAGTCGCCTGTGTAGTTTTTTCACAGACACTCGGAAAGCACTGAGTATACAGTGCCTATACACACGTCGGTATAGGGTAAAATTAAATCAACTGTTTATCTCCCAACGCAAGAATTTCACCAAACTATATTTTTGAGAGCTTGTTTAATTGAATAAGTAAGCAGTGACGTGTTCACAAAGTCAAATGAGAACTGTCAGCCAACTCAGATAATGGGCCGGATAAATAAAAGTTAGCAATTGCTTATCTAGTAAAAGCTCAAGCAATAGCAATTGCTTAACAAGTAAAAGCTCAAGGTTAAGCAATTGCTTAAAAATGTATAAATAATCTTCTTCTTTGACTAGCACCTGTTGCTTGGGTGGGTTAGCAATTGCTTATGGGTATAACAATGATGGGAGGTCAGTTCCGATTAGCCTAGTGGTTGTAGATGAGGCATGTGTTAGCAACATGGATGCTGCCGAAGAATTGGGGAGTGGTACAAATAGTGAGCAATCTTTGAACGAACTGTTCGTTAGTATAATCAAACAGTACCCTGTTCGAATCGAGAAAAATCAGTTGCCGGGGGTAAAAGACATGAAGGCAAATGCACTTAAAAAATCACAAATGTCAATTGCTACCAACACAGGTAAAGCCATGGATGAGAAGCAAATTTTGAAAAAGATAGCAAACATGAAAAGTGAAGTGAAGAAGAAAACAGATGGAATGCAAACAGGAAATAGGAAGATTGTTTTGGTTCCATGGGAACAAGATCTGTACAACATCTTCAAAGGGGATGAAAACCCGACTATTACGAAGATGCCATGCGCCATTTCTGCTGGTTTCAAACCAAGTACTTCGACTGCTGCTAGCACCTCCAAATTTTCAAAATTGAACCGAAATAATTTCCGGTATCTGGTAGGATTGACTTCATCACTATTTATTCTTTCATTGTACACCTTTTCATGTTCCCTTACATGCATAAACTCGGCCATGATGGCAGGAGTAATGCAACATGCAAGTGTTAGCAAATGCGTAAGCTCCTCATTTAGTATCTTGTAAAAATATTAGCAAGTGCTACAAGTCATTAGTAAAAGGTCTGGTTTATTTATATGCTTCCAAGCAAGTGCTAATCTCTAGTAATTGCTTAAAAATCATAGCACTTGCTTTTGCTAACTACTGGAAGCAATTACTTGCAAGTAATTGCTCACTTTTATTAATGAAGATTTAAGAAAATGACTAGTAAAAGCAATTGCTACTTTTTATTTATCCGGCCCAATGGGCCGAATAAATAAAAAGTAGCATTTGCTTTTTCTAGGCTTTTTCTTGAATATTTATAAATAAAACTAAGTAATTGCTCATAAGCAAAAGCTTCTGCTTATAAGCAGAAGCACAAGCTCGTTTCTTGTAAGCAAATGCTTTACAAATTAGCAAATGCTTGAAAACATATAAATAAAACCTATCTTTTACTTGTAACCAGAAGCATTTGCTCGTAGTTTTGCAAGCTCCTCCATACCAGCTTGATCTTTTACTCACGCCTTCATGCTTAACTGTGAGCACCAAGTTCATGCATGTAAGAGAAGGTCCTAAGGTGTATAAGAACAGGATTAATCGTGCTGAGACATCTCCTGGCACCTATCGAAAATTGTTTCGATTTGATAAGGAAAATGTTGAGTGGCTTGCACAAACATTTCTGCCCGAAAGGCATGAGACACATGGTGGAAGCTTGTCACCAGTGGAGCGCATGGAGACAACTTTGCGTTATTTAGCAGATCCAGGCTACCAGACCTCAGTAGCAGAGGTGATGGGGATAACCCAGCCCACTGTAAGTACATACGTTGCAAGTACTTTGGACCGCATATCTGCCCAACGCCCAACATGGATAACATTTCCTGTGTCTAATGCTGATCTGACGGACCCAAAGCAATGGTGGGCTGATAAGCTCGGTTTTCCCTTTACGCTTGGGGCCATCGACTGCACTCATGTACGTATTGATAAGCCAAGTGGACAGTTCGGGGATGAATTCATAAATCGCAAGAACTTTCCTTCATTCAATCCTTCGGAATGAATGCCGCTATTGTTGTTGACCTAAGCATTTGCTAGGCAAGATAAAGAAAAAGCTATTATTAGTCAAAGCAAATTATTATTTATACGTTTTTAAGCAATTGCTTTTGCTTTTGCTTTTGCTTGGTAAGCAATTGCTTTTTCTAGGTGCTTCTTCTTGTAAGCAAATGCTACTTTTTATTTATTCGGCCCAATGAATATGCATATTTTACGGGCGACTACATTGCAGGCCTTTATTCTTGTGTAAGGAAATTTCTGTTTGATCGAGCCCAAGTATTATGAATGCATTCAGATTCAGAAAGTGAAGAGATAATGACCCCATTCGATTGAGTTACACAAGTGAATAAATCTTATGACTATTGTAAAAATCCAAATCTTTACCAATGAATTCGTATGGTATTCTCGTTCATCAATTAAATATAAATCCATATTACTGGAAAAGACTTCCAAAGACTTCCAAAGTGAGGGCGTGAGGCAGTTGTGATTTATTGATGAAAGCTTTGCTATTAAAATGATTCAAATGATACATTTTCTGAGGGGAACATCTATGTCCAATTGGAGATGGGGGGAGGGCTTTTATGATGTCCTTGTTTGAATATTGTGGTCATTATTCCGAGACGGTTACATGGCTGAAAAGAAATGGGTTATAACCAAAAGAGAGGGGCATTGGTAGTATACGGGGAGGTAAATATCGATTTTCAGTCGACAATAAACTGCTAATTCAAGCCATCGTTTTTTTGAAGAGGTGGTTTGAAATGCCTACCCCCACTCAAAAATATTCCCACGCCTAGCCCCACCTAAATATTTTCTCACATATACCCACCTCGTCCAGCGATTTCGAAGGTGTTTAATGTTTTACTGCCGCTATTAGTTTACTGCCACTATTAAGTCAGTTGACACATTGGCTTCCATGCCCCCACCAAAAAATTTAATTAAATAAAAAAATAATAAATAAATAAATAATAATGAAAACTAGAGATTGGTGTTTGTATTGACAAACACTAGGTGTTCGGGACGAGTAAAGGTCAAATTGGGGTCAACTTTGTTTAAATATTTTTTGACAATTAACGATCTGTACAATGGTACAAAGATTGTGAATTTACCTCTTGTGGATGATTTTTTTAAATATTAAACTTTGACTTCCGGTTTGGACGGAAGTAAAGGTCAAATTGAGGTCACCTTTTTGTAAATATTTTTGGACAAGTAACGATCAGTACAATGGTGCAACAAATTTTAATTTATCTCTTGTGGTTGTTGAGATGATTTTTTTTAAATACGAAACTTTGACTTCCGGTTTGGACAGGAAGTAAAGGTGAAATTGGGGTCATGTTTTTGTAAATATATTTGACAATTAACAATCTATACAATGATGGAAAGACTGAATTTACCTCTTGTGGTTGTTGAGATTTTTTTAAATATTAAATTTTGACTTCCGGTTTGGACAGGAAGTAAGGTTAAATTGGGGTCACCGTTTTGTTAATATTTTTTTGACAATTAATGATCTGTACAATGGTACAAAAAATTTCAATTTACCTCTTGTGGTTGTTGAGATATGATTTTTTTTTAAATATTAAACTTTGACTTCCGGTTTGGACAGGAAGTAAAGGTCAAATTGGGGTCATGTTTTTGTAAATATTTTTGACAATTAACGATCTGTACAATGGTACAAAAATTGTGAATTTACCTCTTGTGGTTGTTGAGATATGATTTTATTAAATATTAAACTTTGATTTATCGTAATTCGATATCTGATGACCTCATCATGACGTCACAACTCGGGTTTCATCAACGTGTTAAATTCTAAGTATATGCCAAGTTTCAAGTTCATGTGAAGATTGCAAGTATGTGTTTTTTGTAGCCAATCTATGGGGAGAAGGAGAAGAAGAAGGGGAAAAAAACCGAACAAAAACAATAGGTGTTTCGGGCACATACCCGAACACCTAAATAATGCAATTTCAGACAGTGTAGCTCGATATGGATTGCTGAATTTTAAGAAAAATTGTTCCAGGGTGTTAACAAGTGAAGACAGACAAAATGTAGACAATAAGATCAAAATAAAAGTTTGGTACATAATGCTTTTAGAAGTTTAATATTAGGTATGGCAAAAGTCAGGTCTTGGCTTGCTTGGGGAGGGAGTGAACCGTCCAGATAAGATTGTACGGGAACGTATATAATGTTGGTAAAGATGGCAAAACTTCTTCTTTGAGTATGCTTACTCTCTTTTATTTATTTCATGCTGACAGCAATAAGTACATGCACACATTAACCGTAACCCCCTGAATCCTCCAAAATCCATCAGTGCACTTTTAGAACATGCCCTTACTCTCTTCGAATAAAGATATACATTAAAACCCTACCCCCTAAGATATTCTGGCTAGGAACCTTCCTGAATCCTCCAAAATCTATCAGCGCACTTTTGGAAACATGCCCTTATCTTCAAGATGCACCATGCATTTTCGTTGACCTTTCATATTCAGCATGGCCTGTTCTTCTTGCCAGGTAGTAATTTTCCAACCTACAAAAGTTTAAGTTTACTACATTGTGTCTTAAATGCATTGTTGTTACATGGAATTAAGAAAGAGTACTCTTTCTTGAATTCAAACTGGAAATTATTTCACTTTTGTAAAAGAAATTATAGCAGATAAAATAACTACTCAGGGAGATTCACACCATCAGTTTTAGGGAGGAGGGCCAAAGTCATGGTACAGCCAAGCCTTTGAGAAGCCTGGCCAGGCCCAGGCTACCTGGCCTCCTAATTGTCTTTTGTGAGTCCTAATCCTGTAACAATACAGTACCTGCCAATCAACATAACCTGGGCTTCTGGAGAGCCTAGCCCAGGCAAGCAGAGCTCATTATATAGGCCAGTAGGCAGGGGAAAGCCTGGGGCTGGCCGGGCTTCAAAGGCTTGGCTGTACCATGACTTTGGCCCTTGTCCCTTACACAAAGTAAGTTTTATATTAGAATTTGAACATTTGGTAATTTTGTATTACCAATCCTATACCTTAGCTTTAAAGGAAACCATCTTTTTTTTAAATATGGCAATTTTCCATTGCCTACTGGTTAAGCTTGAGCGATATCGATTTTTTTCATCCACGATATATCAGCAAACATATTGTGATTTTCGGAAATATCACAATTATTTTTTTCATTCATGCATGATTGCTTTACAACCGAAAACCACAGGTATGTACCGCTCTACAAGTGTCACAATAAAATTTGTTTGCACAGCGTATATGTACTTCTGAAGTAATTCGCTTGTTTCTAACTTCCAAAAGCTGAAAAGACAATTCTCATTTTGTTTCCATGGAATTTCTGACTTGACCATATATATTTTTTAAATCGCAATTTGCCAATATATCGATAAGTTAAAAAGTTCTTGATATCGTAATCGATTACGATATCGTAATTGAATAAAAAAAGGTTCTTGATATTGAAATCAAATGAAAAAAGGTTCTTGATATCGTAATCGAATAAAAAAAGGTTCTTGATATCGTAATCGAATAAAAAAAGGTTCTTGATATCGTAATCGAATAAAAAAAGGTTCTTGATATCGTAACCGAATAAAAAAGGTTCTTGATATCGTAATCGAATAAAAAAAGGTTCTTGATATC
This sequence comes from Zoroaster sp. YZ-2022, assembly GCA_029582265.1. NCBI lineage: Eukaryota > Metazoa > Echinodermata > Asteroidea > Forcipulatida > Zoroasteridae > Zoroaster > Zoroaster sp. YZ-2022. The sequence continues at coordinate 33,728,843 of CM055831.1, forward strand.
GTAATCGAATAAAAAAAAGGTTCTTGATATCGTAATCGAATAAAAAAGGTTATGTAACCCGCTTCTGGCAAAATCCAAAACTTGTCGGTATTTACCATAATGCGTAACAGCCATGAAAAGGTCAAACTGACCCCAGGGACTAGTTTGCGGGACCAGTTTTCACGTCACCATATAGAGCATTTTCTCTAGATTTTGATGGAAAAAGAAAAATCCTGATACGTTGTTGGTAACATTGTTATCGCCCGAACTTACTACTGGTGGGGATAATTATTTAAAAGCTAAACTTGATGTGTAGTTTGCAAAAAGTTACCCTCCTAGTATAGCTGCATTTTGGGAAGTAGCTATAGAGGTCAAAACCAGTCAACTGACTCTTTTGACAGTTGACCCAAATGTGCACACAGGGACATTTTTGACTGGTTTTTACTGTCATTTTGACCACCCTGAACAATACCAGACAATGCTTTTACTATTTAAAAAACGGTCGACTCATTTTGACCTGTAAATGTACTTACTACACGTAAGGTTTGACAGTGTTTGTCTTTTAAAGGGGCAGTATCGTCACGATCAACAGGGCATGGAATCGGAATGCTAGTTTTAGATTAACTCAGTGATTGAAAATAATACCCCACATGATAAGGTCATATTACCGTTGCTGCTGCAGAAATGAGCCTGTAATTTTCAGTCACTGTTTAATCTTAAACAAGGACATCAATTCCATGCCCTGTCGAAAATCTGCTTTGATCGTGATGACACTGCTCCGATTTTGAAGCCGACCTATGACCAGCAACCGGAGACTTGTTTTTAGCCTATTGGTCAGCTTGCCCAATATAAACACCATGGAAGAATAAAGTTGACACCATTGGTGTTATTTTAACACCCAGTATTGGATGGGTATACTTGCTGGGTATATAGAAGACACCGTAACAGAAGACCTGTTTGTACAATATACATTCTATAAAAACACAAAATAGCAAACTGTATTAAATTAAACAATTATGATAATAAACAATGATGTAAATAAATTGACATGAAAATGTAGGTCAAGTTTCATGAACCAAAAATGTACTATCGTCTAGGAAATAGCTTATGAATGAATGAAGAAAATATCACAAACAAATGTTTTTTCCATTGGTGTGGAACTTCTGATGACTTCTTAATTAGTTGCTTCTATATGAAAAAAAGGATTTATTACAGAAACCACAGACAAAGGGTTTCTCACTGGTGGATCCTGTGGTAATTTATTTGTGAGAAGGATATTTAGCACAATGTTACAACCCAAGTCATTTATTGGTGTGCACTCTCTGATGACGTCTTAGATTGCCTCCTTCTATGAAGGATTTGCCACAAATTTTACAAACAAATGGTTTCTCATTGGTGTGGATTCTCTGATGATATCTCAGACTACTTCTATGTGAAAATGATTTGCCACAAATGTCACAGACAAATGGTTTCTCATTGGTGTGTACCCTCTGATGACGTCTTAGAATGCTTCCTTGTGAGAAGGATTTGCCACAAATGTCACAGACAAATGGTTTCTCATTGGTGTGTACCCTTTGATGACATCTTAGACTGCTTCCATGTGAGAAGGATTTGCCACAAATGTCACAGAAAAATGGTTTCTCATTGGTGTGTACCCTCTGATGACGTCTTAGGCTGCCTCCATGTGAGAAGGATTTTCCACAAATGTCACAGACAAATGGTTTCTCATTGGTGTGTACCCTCTGATGACGTCTTAGAGTACTTTCATGTGAGAAAGATCTTCCACAAATGTCACAGGCAAATGGTTTCTCATTGGTGTGGACCCTCTGGTGATATCTTAAATGACTTCCTCGTGAGAAGGATTTGCCACAAATGTCACAAAAAAATGGTTTCTCATTGGTGTGTGCCCTCTGATGACGTCTCAGACTGTTTCCATGTGAGAAGGATTTTCCACAAATGTCACAGACAAATGGTTTCTTATTGGTGTGTACCCTCTGATGACATCTTAGATTGCCTCCATGCGAGAAGGATTTTCCACAAATGTCACAGGCAAATGGTTTCTCATTGGTGTGGATTCTCTGATGACATCTTAGATTGCCTCCTTGTGAGAAGGATTTTCCACAAATGTCACAGACAAATGGTTTCTTATTGGTGTGTACCCTCTGATGACATCTTAGATTGCCTCCTTGTGAGAAGGATTTTCCACAAATGTCACATACAAATTGTTTCTCATTTGTTAGATCCATTGGATGACTTGTGATTCAGGTTGAGAACACAAAGAATCAAACGGCTTGTCATTGGTGAAGACTTTCCGACTCAAAGCAGCTTTCTATACTAAGGAAAAAAAAAAAGGTAATTAATAAAATATTTATTGAGGCAGGAAGTCGATAGCACCAGAGCAGTGTTGTAGTTGAGACCAGCTTGTCCGAAACCAAGACCGAGACCGAGACCAAGACATCCGAGACTGAGACCAAGACCGAGACTGAGACCAAGACCGAGACCATGCATTTCGAGACTGAGACCAAGCCTTCCGAGACCGAGACTTTTGCAGGTCGAGACCGAGACCGAGACCAAGACCGGCAAAAAAGGTCTTGAGACGGTCTCGAGACCGAGACCAGGTCTCGAGACCTACAACACTGCTCCGATATAATTTTGGAACAAAACTTGCAATCCGCACAGTGCTTTTTTTTCCCCTTTCCACAACCTGATAAATCCTTGTGGTTTTTGAAGCCGAACACCACCACTGCCGATTTATTTGACATGGCACCACACTGGCAGGGCAATGACTGTTGTCTCAAGTTTATCGTAAACTTCAAGTTTTATGAAGCGTGCCAATGCCAAACTTTACCTGCAATGCAATATACGTGTACGTGTGTAGCATGCCCGACGTATACCAGTGACATACACGGGCAACTGTGCTCAGCGCGGGTACCATTCCGAATTGGCATGCTGCAGCGGGTCAGGTCTCCATTCAAGCTTCAATATCTTTCGTCGACGCAACAGCCTGATAACTTGCACATTGGAAGTCGTTTGACACAGGTAAAGGACTACTGAATAAAGACTAGGTTAGCGTAAATGAGCAAATCTAATTTATCGAGGGCGCATTTTGCAATTTTAACATGATGTTATATTGTGAGCGAGCCGAGTTCCCGCGAACGTATTTGGCTATTTTCTCTGCAAAAAATTTACGTGAGTTGTTGTAGTCTTGACGGGTCTCGGGGGTAAAATCCGAGACCGAGACCGAGACCTGCCCATTCGAGACTGAGACCATCCCTTCCGAGATCGAGACTTTTATAGGGGCGAGACCGAGACCGAGACCGAGACCGAGACCGAGACCAAGACCGGCAAAAAAGCTCTCGAGACCTACAACACTGCACCAGAGCAGGGTTGAAATTTCCCCAAGACCACCAGCCCAAGTGGATTAACAGAATGACTACTACATCTGCTTGGTTTGATAGTCTGGAGGTTAGTGTACAAATATAAGATACACAACATCACAAATTTCTTTTTTAGTGACAGCACAAGGCAGTTCTTTGGCATGGTTACTATAAACTTTTTTGAATGAGCTTGAAAATTTAAAACTAATTTTAAAGCACAGTTTTGAGACATTACTTACACTGTACACATCAACTTACAACAACAATTGTTTTGTTTTTATTTATTGATGCTCTTTGCATTGTTAGAGGGTGGGAGTGTTGCCTTCCTTGACAAATTTTGCATTGACTTTAAAAACAACCTTGTGCCTTGGAAAAAAGTCAATGGGAGGTGATATTTTTAGACAAAAGTTTTTAATTAGTCATGGCCGAGCGGTCTAGCTTACCGGATTCAAGTTCTGGTGTTAGCAACATAATGTGGGTTCGAATCACGGCCGTGACACTTGTGTCCTTGAGCAAGACACTTAATCATAATTGCTTCTCTCCACCCAGGGGTTAAATGGGTACCTGTGAAGGCAGAGTTGGTTTGCTCTATATGCGCTAGAAATGGCAGCAATTGAGCTGTATACTCCCCAGGGAGCTGAGATGGTTTCAGGAATGATTTATGAGCCTTATGAGCCTTATGAGCAGGGATAATAATATAATGCGCCTTGAGCACCACTTAGTTGGTGGATACATGCGCTATATAAGTCCACACATTATTATTATTATTATTCTCTTTCAAACAGAACTAGACGTCTAAAAGCTTGACTTAGCTTTTATGCATAAAAGCATGTATAATGTGCAGTGGTGGTGATAATTGAAATCATGAGACTATAGCTACTTAAACTCGGCATCCAATTTTAAAATGGCCCTATCACAGAGAGACGTGTACGAAACCATGTCGAAGATGCTGACATTTAGCAAGCAAAAAAGTACCCGATAAAAATGCATGAATTATGATGTCACTCGTGAGAACTCAGCAACCAATTTAAAAATGGCATTGTCGCTGAAGGTGTACAAAAACATGTCAAAGATGCTAAAACACGATAAAAATATTTTGAAAGTAAGTGAAGAGTTACAGTAATGGCCAATAAATGAAGATGATTTGTGTGTGAAGTTGAAAGCGGAGGTATTTTCTAGAATGGAGAAATCATAGGTTTACGAGTTAGAGAATTTGCTCAACATGTTACTTATTGAGTGGGGTAGGAGCCATGTTCCGACTTTCACAGCAACAAATTACATAATTATTCTAAAAATAGGAGACTGTGAATGGAAGAAGAATTCGGACTAGTTTAAAACTATTCCAGAATAACCTTTCAGAGTGCCATCCATGGTGAGCCATCACAAAAATGGTGACAAGTTCATAAGTTGTCACCTTGCAATGCTCCATAAAAATTATCCAAGAAGTATGCAGAAATACCGTTCAAGGTTGGAAAAACTTTTGTAACATAATTTTCGAGATATTTTCCACATAATTTTCCATATAACTTTGAGGGTTAAAAACAAAATAATAATTATTCTATGACGATTTAAAAAATTATTTATTTTGCGTGCAACCAGAATAGGAAATTGACATTGGCACTGTAGGGGGTTAGATTTAATTATAGCTTTTGTCAAATGCCATTGATTGGCACAAAGGCACCGTTTTCTCCTTTTTACTATCCTTTAATTTACATGTAATTTATATTTTTTAATTAGAATATATACATGTAACTGTTGTCCAGAAATCAGATGAGAATTCCTCTGATTTTAATTTAAATCGTGTAACGATTACCAAATTTTTAGGTGTGAAAATTGATGAAAATCTTACTTGGAAGAGTCACATTAGTGATGCCTCAAACAAAATATCCAAAACTATTGGTATAATGAATGTTTCATCCCAAGCGACATTTTAGTTAATTCTTTTGTTCTCCCCGACCCGTATTTAAATTAATCATTTCTAACCTGGGGTAGTTCGTCAGTAAATTGTGACAGACTTCTTTTGTTGCAAAAGCGAGCTGTTCGCATTATTTCCAATGCTGGTCACCGTGATCATACTGCTAACTTGTTTGCAAATCTAAAACTGTTACGATTTAAAGACCTTTACTACTTAAATTTAGGAAAATTTATGTATAAATACATGAACAATGCATTACCTGGTTGTTTTAGCTCATGTTTTAAATTAACCTCAAATATACATTCATACAATACTCGAAGTGCTTCCAAAAAAATATCCATGTCTGTTACAGTGGAACCTCATTGTTTAAAAATAGTCTTATTCAGCGTGGTGTTAATTACTGGAACAGTCTTAGTGAATCTATAAAAACGTCACCCTCTCAGGCTATATTTGTCAAAAAACTATAAAAAAACAACTTCTTGATGCATATTCATAACTTCCAACTTTTAATTTATTTCGTATTGTTTATGTCTTAGCACCTACATGCACATTCGTATGTTTTTGTTGTCCTTTGTCCTGTTTGTCTCCTTGTCTGTCCCTAAGTTAGGGCACAAAAGCATTTTTGCTTCACCCAAACCTAAATGTTGTCCTTTGTGTAATAATTTGATATATATTTAATGTACCTGTAATACTGTATTTCAACCTATTACAAGCAATGTATATTTCTATTTCCAAGGACAGCATTGAAATAAATGTATTGTATTATCAATCAATCAATCAATCAATCAATCAATCAATCAATCCTCCATTTGTGTGGTTTCTGAGAAAAAAAAATCTTTTCTTAATTATACAAATGTTCTGTATGTAATTTTCTCCATAATTTTGCTATATTACGTAAAAAACTTCTATTTTCTGGCCGACCACCTTTCTCCTCCATTGACTTTGTGCACAAAGGTGTGTTTGTTTACAACTTTTTCCCAAACCCAATTCCCATAATTTATTACGCAGATAATTCCGAATAAGCCTTATCGGAATTGAGCGCAATGAATTATGGGAGTTGGGTTTGAAAACGCTAAGTCAACAAACGCACATGTTTGTGCACAAAGTCAATGGAGCAGAAAGGTGGTCGGCCAGAAAATGGAAGTTTTTTACGTTTTATAGCAAAATTATGTAGAAAATCTTTAAGAAATCTGTTCAATTATAAACGGAACATTTTTGTAATTAAGACAAGAATTGATTTCCCCCCACCCCCGAAAACTATGCTGATTTCTGATCCCCGGGTGCGACGACCATATTTTAGTCTTTTATGCATTTTTTCTTCTAAAAAAGGGGGTAAATTGCAGATAATTTCATCGTTTTTAAAAAACAAATTAAGAATTATGATCAAACCGTGGTTGAACCCAAAATGGATACAAAATAATGATGATTATAAATTTGGGATGTCGGTCGAGCGTAAAATTCTTATAGCACAATTATATCTATAATGTAACAGTATATTTATATCTATAATGTAATAAAAAAGCTTATTTATGCCTCAATTTGTCCCACAAAAATCTTCATTTTGAACTCACAACGTGGCAAAACAACCTGATTGATTTTCAGTTGGACCTGTTTATCATGGGTCCAAACTAAATAAATTCTCAAAATAACATTTCCCTTTTTCCTCAGTACTATGAAGCCTCACCAATCAAAATACACTTCATAATTATAATTTACAATTATTTTCTTTTAAAATGTGTTTCATATTTTAACCCTAATCACCACAAATCCATCAAAATCCTCCAAGGGGCACTTGTTTGAAAAATTAAGCACTGTTGGAAACTGGTACTTTCACCTCTTCAAATGGGGCAAAATTACTACCTGCCAAGAAGTACAGGCCATAAGTACTGAATATACGAAAGATCAATGAAAATGCATGGTGCATTTTGAAGATAAGGGAATGTTTCCAAAAGTGCACTGATGGATTTTGGAGGATTCAGGAAGGTTCCTAGCCAGAATACCTAGGGGTTAGGGTTAAAGTACGAGTATAATGTACAGGATAGTAGGGCTTTCCGTTTTCGGATATTTTTGGAACCGGATACCCAGATACCCGTTTAATTTTTGTTGAAAACATGCCTCCGGTGGTGCACAAACTGCAAACGAACAAAATTGATCTCTATAATACAGAGGATACCATACCTAAATCAATCTTTTCTTTGATGTGTGTAAAGTAAAACCTGTATCTGTATTGTATTTACTGAAAGTTATTTCTAAAATAAAACTGATCGCTACAAAAGTGTTTCTTTGATAACCCGAGTTACAAATGTACGATGTACAATATTTATTAATAATTTAATTGTTCATTCAATACACACTTTATACGTTTCTAAACAAGTCATCTGGACCACACGCTTTACATCTAGCTCTGACAACTGCCATCATCATTGCTATTTCCCAATCCCATTCAACTTGCAGTGAGAATCTCATATCATTTTGTAAAGTTTTACCCACTGATTACTTTGGTGGTTTGTGAAGCCTCTTCTCAGCATGGAAAGGAAATCTGGGCAGATTTCAAGCTCATTCTTCAAGAAGGATGCATGACTCATAACACGCTTGACTGGTTCCATTGTCACCTTGATGCCTGCTGTCACACCGAGTTTTTTTTTTTTTAAATTATATTTTGTTGCACCCTTCTATATTTTGGTATAACCTGAACACACCTATTCAAAGTGGTATCGACTCAAAGTTTTTAGCCAATCAACGATAAATAAATTCCCGCAAGTTTTTGCTCAGCCACTCAAGCTTCAGGCGTCTAAGCTGTGTTAACTGCGTAATGTTGTGTAACGTGTTTATTGTTAGAATAATCGTTGGTATTGTCCAAATCTATTGTAGTTATAGTGGTATTGTTGTGTGGGGTTTGACGAGGGGTTTGCTAGAGGGAGAGATAGATATACAGTTTGGGAGATCGATCCAAACCCTTGATCAAGAAACATCAATTGAGGTCTGAGTGTGCGTGTGTGTAAAACGGTATCAACTGCCTGAAGACACCTGGGTACAGCAGGTTGGCTGATTTATATGTGGAATACAGCCACTATATAAATTAAGCAAAATTTTCAGTTCGGCAAATACAGTGCCAAAAGTACATCTAAGATCTTCAACAGCAGTCCCGATTTCCCGTTCACATTACGATCATAACAACAACACTCAGCCCGGCATCAAGAAGTTTCACCAACATTTAACAACCATGGCTGTATGTTCAGGGTGACCACCTTCCCTGCTTAAAAAGAGGCCACATCTCCAATTGACAACTAAACTACTGAGGCATTACATCTACGTCATTCATCCAACGCTGTCCTGTGAGAGACACACTGCCAGGCGGGTTCGGAACATATATATATATATATATATATATATATATATATATAAGTTGACAAGATAAGGTCTTGTTAATGTATATATATAATTATTACTATTCAATAGAGAAATTCACATGGTGTCACCGCAATTAGTCTTATTTATCCTCTTCACCATGCAAAGCTACAAGTTTGAATAGCATATATGTCTGAGTGACAAATCTTCATAGAAAAGAAACGTAAACGAAATCTGTGTGACACCTAGATATTAATCATAGGTCCCTTGTAAATAAATAGTAAATATTAATATAAATATTAATACAAATATTATGTTTAATTAAAATCTTCTAAGTTTATATATTAAATCCCTGTGTGTTGCTTTTCAGTCCTTTCTGTCTAATATTATTCATTTATTAGGTCGTTTGAACCGGGGTCACCATTAAAAATAAACAATCACATAAATAGAAATTGGTAAAACGAATAATGGTGACACCTGCTATTGTACAACACAATCAAGCCCATGTTCTGACCAAGCACTCTTGTGTGGCTTCTTCAATTCATCATGGCTGACACTATACAAGTACGAACCAAGACCTCCAAGAAACTAAGTTTGGACATGCCCCAATCAGTTATTATTCCAACTGTGTTGCTTCATTCAACATTGTATTGGGTGTCTGTGGTGATATTGAAAGTAATCCTGGTCCATCTTACAAAGCTCTTACCATCATCATCATCATCGTCATCTTCCCAGCCGAATTCGGGTCAACTTGTACCCAAGTCAACTCGTACCCAAGTCAACTCAGCACTCCAAGTCAACTCAGTACTCAAGTCAACTCGTACCCAAGTTATTCGATGAAAAAAAGTAATAAAGGAAACATGTAATTTTTTGCGTTATTTAGGGTTGTTTTTTGTTTTATCGCTGAATTCTTTAAAAAAAAAATTCATTCCATTCCCCATGTTCTTATTCTCTTTTTATTGATCTTTCTTTTTCTGAATCTTCTTTTCCTTCTTCATTTTCTTCCTTTCCTCTTGTCTTCTAGTCAATTCTTCTGAAAAATATAAAATAAAATAATGTCATTACCCCATAGCGAAAACAAAAATATAGCCTAAATAACGCAAAAAATTACTTGTTTACTTTATTACTTTTTTTTCATCGAATAACTTGGGCACGAGTTGCCCTGGGTACGAGTTGCCCTGGGTACGAGTTGACCTAGGTACGAGTTGACCTGGGTAAGATGTTTTGGGTATGAGTTGACTTGGGTACGAGTTGACCCGTTTCCTCCCAGCCTACACAATGTCGACCACTATCTCAACCATCGCCATTATCTCAGACTGCTTTGGGATTTTCATCCAAGTCTACTATTAGCGCAGTTCTGTTCAACGCAAGAAGTATCGTCACTCTCTTTCAAACGGAACTAGACGTCTACAAGCTTGACTTAGCTTTTATGCATAAAAGCATGTATAATGTGCAGTGGTGGTGATAATTGAAATCATGAGACTAGTTCGGACTAGTTTAAAACTATTCCAAAATGACCTTTCAGAGTGCCATCCATGGTGAGCCATCACAAAAATGGTGACAAGTTCATAAGTTGTCACCTTGCAATGCTCCATAAAATCATCCAAGAAGTCTGCAGAAATACTGTTCAAGGTTGGAAAAACTTTTGTAACATAATTTTAGCGATATTTTCCACATAATTTTCCAAAAAACTTTGAGGGTTAAAAACAAAATAATAATTGTTCTATAACGATTTAAAAATTATTTATTTTGCGTGCAACCAGAATAGGAAATTGACATTGACATTGGTAATGTATGGGGTTAGGGTTAATTATAGCTTTTGTCAAATGCCATTGATTGGCACAAAGGCACTGTTTTCTCCTTTTTACCATCCTATAATTTATATACAATATGTATTTGTTGTCGATGGGGAGAATAATTCTAAAAGTAAAAGAAAATATGTTCCAAAAACCGAAATGAAGAGCTTCTTGGCCGTTAGTAGTGATCGAGTTTGCCAAAAAAGTACCGTTGCAAATTACAATATAACTATCATCCATAAATCAGTTGGGAAATCCTCCATTTGCGTGTTTTCTGGAAATAAAAATTATTGTTTTCTTAATTATACAAATGGTATGTATGTAATTTAACTAATTCTTAATCATTTTGTCCATAATTTTGGTATAATATGTAAAAAACGTCCATTTTCTGACCGACCACCTTTCTCCTCCATTGACTTTGCGCACAAACATGTGCATTTGTTTACAACTTTTTTCCAAATCCCAACTCCCATAATTCAGTGCGCGCTCAATTGGCTTATACTGTACCTACCTCAAGTCTCTCGAATCATGGAGGTAGAATATCGACGACGATACTAAACGCTAGGCTGGATCGCGATACTTCAATTTCAAAGTCGTGGCCGAGTGGTCTAGCGCACTGAACTCAAGTTCTGGTGTTGCCAGCAGCAGAGTGTGGGTTCGAGCCCCGGCCGTGACACCTGTGTCCTTGAGCAAGACACTTAACCATAATTGCTTCTCTCCACCCAGGGGTTAAATGGGTACCTGTGAAGGCAGAGATGGTTTGCTCTCTATGCGCTAGAAATGGCAGCAATTGAGCTGTATACTCCCCAGGGAGCTGAGATGGTTTCAGGGAATGATTTATGAGCTTATGAGCCTTTATGAGCAGGGATAATAATATAATGCGCCTTGAGCGCCACTTAGTTGGTGGATACGTGCGCTATATAAATCTATACATTATTATTATTATTATTATTAAAGTTCAGAACGGATCTGGATCTGGATCAAATACTGCCCAACACCCCTAAAAAAAGGAGCAACACGGGCAGGGTATGGTGCACAGATGTAGTTGATGGTTTAATTTGCTTGGTTGCTTATTTCTTGTCGACTTGTGTGACGTACTTCCTTGCTTCTGCTTTGAATTTCTGTTTATCTTCAATTTGTGTGATATAATGTGGCAAGAGATTCCAATCTTTTAGAGTCCGGGGTATAAATGAATACTTGAGACAGTTTATACTGGATGAGATTTGGAAAAACAAAACCATTTATTTTACTGTCACAACTACCTACAAAACTACATTAACTTACCTATATATTCTATATCCTCAGTGGAGTATTATACGTTGTCTGTGTTGATGACATGTATAATCTTAATGTTTAAAGTCGTGACATTCTTCGCCGAGTTCACCGCGTGCGAAAATCCAAGGCGCCATTTTAAAAATTTACCACCTCGCTATATATGGATATGCACATGCGCATATTAAAAGCACCACGCGTCGCAAGCGCAGGATCCAAGATGGCAGTGGTGCTATGTTTTTCTATGAATTTGCATTTTTGATAATTGAGAGCTTGTTTAATATTTGAATAAGAAAGCAGTGACGTGTTCACAAATTCGAATGAGAACAGTCAGCCAATGAACATGCTCAGATAATGAATATGCATATTTCACTGGCGACTACATTGCAGGCCTTTATTCTTGCGTAAGGAAATTTCTGTTTGATCGAGCCAAAGTATTATTATTAAGAAGAAGAATGTGTTATTCAGATTCAGAAAGTGAAGAGATAATTATCCCATTCGACCGACTTCTACAATTACATCAATCCGTACTACAGGGAAAGACTTCCAAAGTGAGGCAGTTGTGATTTATTAATGAAAACTGTGCTTTTAAGTGATTGGAAAAATTATTAGTGTTTAAACTGATACATTTTCCGAGGGAAACATCTATGTCCAATTGTAGGGGGGGGGGGCCTTTTACGACATGCTTGTTTGACTATATTGGTCATTATTCCGAGACAGATGGCTGAAATGAAATGGGTCATAACCAAAATAGAGGTACACCCGGTATACAGGGATGAAACGCCTACCCCCTGAAAAATATTACCACACTTAGCCCCACCTAAATATTTTCTCACATTTCTCACATTAATGCCGCTTAAAGTCAGCCGACACATTGGCTTCCATCATTCCCCCCCCCCCCCCAAAAAAAAAAAAAAAAAAAAAAAAAAAAATAATAATAATGAAAATAATGCCATTTCTGGTAGTGCAGCTCGATATGAATTGCTGAATTACAAGAATAAATTGTTCCAGGGAGTTAACAAGTGAAGACAGACAAATGTAGACAATAAGATCAAAATAAAAGTTTGGTACATAATGCTTTTAGAAGTTTAATATTCGGTAGGCCTGGCAAAAATCAGGTCTTGGCTTGAATCAAGATATACATTGAAGGGAAGGTACAACATTGGTAATGTTGGCAAAACTGCTTCTACGAGTATGCTTACTCCAATTTCCATTGAATCAAGATATATATATATTAGAGGGAAGGTACATCACTGGTAATATTAGCACAAAAAAAACTCTCTTTGAATCAATTGAAGGGAAGGTACAACATTGGTAATGTTGGCTAATCTGCTTCCACAAGTATGCTTACTCTCTTTGAATCAAGATATACATTTGTGGTGCAATCTAGAAAAACCCGTCGGATGTCGGCGAACTGGCAAAATAGTCCCCCAATTTTTTGTTTGACAATTTGAGTTTTTGTTACCATTTTAATTGTTAATATCTAAATGATCATTCTTGAAATCGTTTTATGTATAGTTTTATGATGACAGATAATTAAAAAGCCGTCTTTTGTTTTTCGTTTCCGCCATTGTTTTTTAAGGACAGCGGCGGTTATAACTTCCCGAGGGCATAACTCAAGTTATAGACAACCTAGAATCATGAATAAAACAGTTTTGAAAACAACACAGTGTCCTCGTTAATTTGATGTATATAACACAAAAATTACAAATTTCACCAGGTGAAGGGTTTTCCCAGATCACATCACATTTATAGAGGTAAATTACAACATTGGTAATGTAGGCAAAACTGCTTCTACGAGTATGCTTAGGCCTACTCTCTTTGAATCAAGATATACATTAAAGGGAAGGTACAACATTGGTAATGTTGGCAAAACTGCTTATATGAGTATGCTTACTCTCTTTGAATCAAGACATACATTGAAGGTACAACATTGGTAATGTTGGCAAAACTGCTTATATGAGTATGCTTACTCTCTTTGAATCAAGATATACATTGAAGGGAAGGTACAACATTGGTAATGTTGGCAAAACTGCTTATATGAGTATGCTTACTCTCTTTGAATCAAGACATACATTGAAGGTACAACATTGGTAATGTTGGCAAAACTGCTTATATGAGTATGCTTACTCTCTTTGAATCAAGATATACACTGAAGGGAAGGTACAGCATTGGAAATGTTGGCAAAACTGCTGATACATTAAAAAATTAACATTTTAAGCTTAACACAAAAATAGTGAAAAAGCATTGTAATGTGGAATTTAGGAAAGATTACTCTTTCCTAAATTCAAACTGGACATTATTTCACATTTCGAAAAAAAATAGATCAGATAAAATAATTTCTAGGGGGAGATTCATACCATTAGCTTTACACAAAGTATGTTTTACATTAGAATTTAAACATTTAGTAATTTTGTAATTACCAATCCTATACCTTAGCTTCAAAGGAAAACATCATTTTGAAAATATGACAACTTTCCCATTGCCTACTGGTTCAGCTTGAGCAATATCAATTTGTTTTCATCCACGATATATCGGCAAATATATCGCAATTTTCGATATCACGATTATTTTTTCATTCATGCATGATTGCTTTATAGCCAATAACCACAGGTATTTACCTCTCTACAAGTGTCACAATAAAATTTGTTTACAGAACGTGTGTACTTCTGAAGTAGTTCGCTTTTGTTTCTTCCAAAAACTGAAAAGACTCTTCTAAGTTTGTTTCCATGGAATTTCTGACTTGACTCACAATGGTGATTTTTTTAAATCGCAATATACTTTTTTAAATTCCGATTTGCCGATATATCGATAAGTTAAAAAGGTTCTTGATATCGTAATAGAATAAATAAAAAAGGTATCGCAATATTCAATATTATCATGTTATCGCCTAAACCTACTACTGGTGGGGATAATTATTTGAAAGCTGAACTTAATGTGTAGTTTGCAAAAAGTAACCCTCCTAGTATAGATGCACTTTAGTGGGAAGTTGCTTTAGAGGTCAAAATCAGTCAACAGCCTGTTCTGACTGTTGACCCAAATGTGCACATTTTTTACTGTCATTTTGACCACCCTGAACAATACCAGACAATGCTTTCACTATTAAAAAAACGGTTGACATATTTGACCTGTAAATGTACTTACATGTACTACACGTAAGGTTTGGCAGTGTTCAACTTTTAAAGGGGCAGTATCGTCACGATCAACAGGGCATGGAATTGGAATGCTAGTTTTAGATTAACTCAGTGACTGCCATAATACCCCACATGATAAGGTCATATTACCGTTGCTGCTGCAGAAATAAGCCTGTAATTTTCAGTCACTGTGTTTAATCTTAAACTAGGTCATCAATTCCATTCCCTGTCGAAAGTCTGCTCTGATCGTGACGATACTGCCCCTTTAAGTGCACTAGATAAACCTTGGTATATCAACATTTTGATTAATTTTGACCCTTGTAGTAGGAGGGTTAACAGTTATCCTAAAAACAAAATATTCTGTTTGATGTGTTTTTATTTCAGAGAATTCAGAAACTCCCATAAATATGCACATTTACTTTTCATGACTAATTGTAAACACATTGAGCTGAAAACTTAGTCACCGATTGGTTATTTAAAATGTACCTTGATTTCAAAGTAAAGCTTACACAGAGAAGCACTAGTCTTGCACAACGCACATAAATGAGACAGCCGTGAAGCACTAGTCTTGCCAATGGGTAGACCCACTTCCATTTAGTGAGGATGGCCAAAGTCATTGTACAGCCAAGCCTTTGAGAAGCCCAGCCAGGCCCAGGCTACCTGGCCTCCTAATCTGTCTTTTTTGAGTGCTAATCCTGTAACAATACAGTACCTGCCAATCTACATAACCTGGGCTTCTGGAGGGCCTAGCCCAGCCAAGTAGAGCTCATTGTAATGGCTGTGTTAACAGGACATCGGCTTCTACATCAGCGACATTTGGCGACCACTACTACGGACTGAAGGATCTTCTATATCCAAAGTCCATAACCCACCCCAGACTGAGGGATCTCCTATATCCTAAGTCAACCACCCTCCTTCCCCCTGTGCTTGTTAACAACTGATTCAGTTCAGTGAGCACACACTCCTCTCCCCCAACCCCTAGGATCCTAGTGTCAACAGTTCCCGCCTGCGCGCCTCAACGAACTAATCCTCCAGCATCCATTCAAGGGATGATCCTCCAGCAGTCTACTTAAGCAGCAGCATTCTCCTGAGGACGATCAGAGCATACTGATCGAAACGTCGAGTTGTACCTCCAGTTCTTTTCAGAACTAATTACTACTCAATTGAGCATTTCACATGGTGTCACCGCAATTACTCTTACTTATCCTCGTCACCATGCAAAGCTACAAGTTCTACCTGTGTTAACAATAAGTGCTATCTGAGATCTATTTATTAGTAAACAGACTTTTGGGCTCAGCTAGGGGATTATATAGGCCCAGAGGCCTGTGCAAAGCCTGAGCCTGGCTTCTCAAAGGCTTGGCTGTACCATAACTTTGGCTCTCCTCCCTTAGAGGACATCAAAAAAAGTCTCAGCATGTCAGCATTTAAATTTTGTTGTTGCTCTGAAACGATGTCCAATTGCAGCCAAAATTGCTGGATTGATTGGAATTCAGCTTTGCTGTGTTTTAAACAAGTTTTTCACATTGGGGTATGAACGTTTGCCCAATTTGTGTCACCGCACTGATTTTGAAGTCGACCTATGACCAGAAACCGGAGACCTTTTGTGCCCTATTGGTCAGCTTGCCCAATATAAACACCATGGAAGAATAAAGTTGACACCATTGGTGTTATTTTAACACCCAGTATTGGATGGGTATACTTGCTGGGTATATAGAAGACACTGTAACAGAAGACCTGTTTATACAATATACATTCTATAAAAACACAAAATAGTAAACTGTATTAAATTAAACAATTATGATAATTAACAATGATGTAAATAAATTGACATGAAAATGTAGGTCAAGTTTCATGAACCAAAAATGTAATATCGTCTAGGAAATAGCTTATGAACGAATGAAGAAAATGTCACAAACGAATGTTTTTTTTCCATTGGTGTGGAACTTCTGATGACTTCTTAATTAGTTGCTTCTATATGAAAAAAAAAAGGATTTATTACAGAAACCACAGACAAAGGGTTTCTCACTGGTGGATCCTGTGGTAATTTATTTGTGAGAAGGATATTTAGCACAATGTTACAACCCAAGTCATTTATTGGTGTGCACTCTCTGATGACGTCGTAGATTGCCTCCTTCTATGAAGGATTTGCCACAAATTTTACAAACAAATGGTTTCTCATTGGTGTGGATTCTCTGATGATATCTCAGACTACTTCTATGTGAAAATGATTTGCCACAAATGTCACAGACAAATGGTTTCTCATTGGTGTGTACCCTCTGATGACGTCTTAGAATGCTTCCTTGTGAGAAGGATTTGCCACAAATGTCACAGACAAATGGTTTCTCATTGGTGTGTACCCTTTGATGACGTCTCAGACTGTTTCCATGTGAGAAGGATTTTCCACAAATGTCACAGACAAATGGTTTCTTATTGGTGTGTACCCTCTGATGACATCTTAGATTGCCTCCATGCGAGAAGGATTTTCCACAAATGTCACAGGCAAATGGTTTCTCATTGGTGTGGATTCTCTGATGACATCTTAGATTGCCTCCTTGTGAGAAGGATTTTCCACAAATGTCACATACAAATTGTTTCTCATTTGTTAGATCCATTGGATGACTTGCGATTCAGGTTGAGAACACAAAGAATGAAACAGCTTGTCATTGGTGAAGACTTTCCGACTCAAAGCAGCTTTCTATATTAAGGAAAAAAATAAAGGTAATTAATAAAATATTTATTGAGGCAGGAAGTCGATAGCACCAGAGCAGTGTTGTAGTTGAGACCAGCTTGACCAAGACATCCGAGACTGAGACCAAGACCGAGACCGAGACCAAGACCGAGACCATGCATTTCGAGACTGAGACCAAGCCTTCCGAGACCGAGACTTTTGCAGGTCGAGACCGAGACCAAGACCGGCAAAAAAGGTCTTGAGACGGTCTCGAGACGGTCTCGAGACCGAGACCAGGTCTCTAGACCTACAACACTGCTCCGATATAATTTTGGAACAAAACTTGCCATCTGCAGTGCTTTTTTTTTTCCCTTTCCACAACCTGATAAATCCTTGTGGTTTTTGAAGCCGAACACCACCACTGCCGATTTATTTGACATGGCACCACACTGGCAGGGCAATGACTGTTGTCTCAAGTTTATCGTAAACTTCAAGTTTTATGAAGCGTGCCAATGCCAAACTTTACCTGCAATGCAATATACGTATACGTGTAGCATGCCCGGACGATACCAGTGACATACACGGGCAACTGTGCTCAGCGCGGGTACCATTCTGAATTGGCATGCTGCAGCGGGTCAGGTCTCCATTCAAGCTTCAATATCTTTCGTCGACGCAACAGCCTGATAACTTGCACATTGGAAGTCGTTTGACACAGGTAAAGGACTACTGAATAAAGACTAGGTTAGCGCAAACGAGCAAATCTAATTTATCGAGGGCGCATTTTGCAATTTTAACATGATGTTATATTGTGAGCGAGCCGAGTTCCCGCGAACGTATTTGGCTATTTTCTCTGCAAAAAATTAACGTGAGTTGTTGTAGTCTTGACGGGTCTCAGGGGTAAAATCCGAGACCGAGACTGAGACCTGCCCATTCGAGACTGAGACCATCCCTTCCGAGATCGAGACTTTTATAGGGGCGAGACCGAGACCGAGACCGAGACCAAGACCGGCAAAAAAGCTCTCGAGACCTACAACACTGCACCAGAGCAGGGTTGAAATTTCCCCAAGACCACCAGCCCAAGTGGATTAACAGAATGACTACTACATCTGCTTGGTTTGATAGTCTGGAGGTTAGTGTACAAATATAAGATACACAACATCACAAATTTCTTTTTTGGTGACAGCACAAGGCAGTTCTTTGGCATGGTTACTATAAACTTTTTTGAATGAGCTTGAAAATTTAAAACTAATTTTAAAGCACAGTTTTGAGACATTACTTACACTGTACACATCAACTTACAACAATAATTGTTTTGTTTTTATTTATTGATGCTCTTTGCATTGTTAGAGGGTGGGAGTGTTGCCTTCCTTGACAAATTTTGCATTGACTTTAAAAACAACCTTGCGCCTTGGAAAAAAGTCAATGGGAGGTGATATTTTTAGACAAAAGTTTTTAATTAGGCCTATTAATATGACAACCTTGTGGAAACATTTTCGTTGAAAATGCAAAATAATGGTTATGGCCAAGTTACATTTCGAATCTAACAGGATCTTTCTTAAAGGCAAAATGGGACGGAATACAAACATACATTCATACATAAACACAAGAGTGAGCAGAAGTTAGTCAGGTGTGAAATGAACACAAAAGAAGAAGATACAAGAAGCAGAGTCATGTACTGGTCCTGGGACTGGACAATAGAGGGATGACACATGAATAGATAGAGGTACATTACCAGGAGTTTTTGGCTGGAAGAAGAGATAACAATTTGTGAAAAACAAAGAGTCAGATAGGTGGAGTAAAACAAAACAAATAAACTTATAAGCAAAACAAATGTAAAACAAATGTAGAAATGTCTGTGGAGAAAGAAAAAAATGAAAAAAGTAAAAATTAGTTATTCATTCCCTTCTTTGATATTGGTTAGATATAATAATTAAAGTATTCTGTTTATGATCTTATAAATTTAAAAGAAAAATTCTCCATAATGTTGTCATAATACAAAAAACCTTTCAAATTATCATAATTAAAAAATTCCCCAAGTCTTTTTAAAAAAAATTCCCACCCAAATAATATTCTCCTTTAACATGTTTAAAATTAACCGATCAACGGTAATCAAGTTTTTAACAATAAATTCAGTATCAATTTAAATTCAAATAAAAAGTATATTAAAAGCAAAAAAACTTAGTGAGAACAGTACGAGTTGGCACACGTACGAGTTTACGTAAGAGTTGGCAAATGTACGAGTGTATAAAAGTACGAGTTGACTTGAATTCAACTGCAACTAGTAGGCTTATGGCCGGGCTATGTCACCGAGATTTAAGGTCCCCTTATTTCCCCCAAATTGTGTGTCACATGCCACATTCTTATAGCACAATTATATCTATAATGTAACAGTATATTTATATCTATAATGTAATAAAAAAGCTTATTTATGCCTCAATTTGTCCCACAAAAATCTTCATTTTGAACTCACGTGGCAAAACAACCTGATTGATTTTCAGTTGGACCTGTTTATCAGGGGTCCAAACTAAATAAATTCTCAAAATAACATTTCCCTTTTTCCTCAGTACTATGAAGCCTCACCAATCAAAATACACTTCATAATTATAATTTACAATTATTTTCTTTTAAAATGTGTTTCATATTTTAACCCTAATCACCACAAATCCATCAAAATCCTCCAAGGGGCACTTGTTTGAAAAATTAAGCACTGTTGGAAACTGGTACTTTCACCTCTTCAAATGGGGCAAAATTACTACCTGCCAAGAAGTACAGGCCATAAGTACTGAATATACGAAAGATCAATGAAAATGCATGGTGCATTTTGAAGATAAGGGAATGTTTCCAAAAGTGCACTGATGGATTTTGGAGGATTCAGGAAGGTTCCTAGCCAGAATACCTAGGGGTTAGGGTTAAAGTACGAGTATAATGTACAGGATAGTAGGGCTTTCCGTTTTCGGATATTTTTTGGAACCGGATACCCAGATACCCGTTTTAATTTTTTTTGAAAACATGCCTCCGGTGGTGCACAAACTGCAAACGAACAAAATTGATCTCTATAATACAGAGGATACCATACCTAAATCAATCTTTTCTTTGATGTGCGTAAAGTAAAACCTGTATCTGTATTGTATTTACTGAAAGTTATTTCTAAAATAAAACTGATCGCTACAAAAGTGTTTCTTTGATAACCCGAGTTACAAATGTACGATGTACAATATTTATTAATAATTTAATTGTTCGTTCAATACACACTTTATACGTTTCTAAACAAGTCATCTGGACCACACGCTTTACATCTAGCTCTGACAACTGCCATCATCATTGCTATTTCCCAATCCCATTCAACTTGCAGTGAGAATCTCATATCATTTTGTAAAGTTTTACCCACTGATTACTTTGGTGGTTTGTGAAGCCTCTTCTCAGCATGGAAAGGAAATCTGGGCAGATTTCAAGCTCATTCTTCAAGAAGGATGCATGACTCATAACACGCTTGACTGGTTCCATTGTCACCTTGATGCCTGCTATTGTACAACACAATCAAGCCCATGTTCTGACCAAGCACTCTTGTGTGGCTTCTTCAATTCATCATGGCTGACACTATACAAGTACGAACCAAGACCTCCAAGAAACTAAGTTTGGACATGCCCCAATCAGTTATTATTCCAACTGTGTTGCTTCATTCAACATTGTATTGGGTGTCTGTGGTGATATTGAAAGTAATCCTGGTCCATCTTACAAAGCTCTTACCATCATCATCATCATCGTCATCTTCCCAGTCGAATTCGGGTCAACTTGTACCCAAGTCAACTCGTACCCAAGTCAACTCGTACCCAGGTCAACTCGTACCCAAGTCAACTCGTACCCAAGTCAACTCGTACCCAAGTTATTCGATGAAAAAAAGTAATAAAGGAAACATGTAATTTTTTGCGTTATTTAGGGTTGTTTTTTGTTTTATCGCTGAATTCTTTAAAAAAAAAATTCATTCCATTCCCCATGTTCTTTTTCTCTTTTTATTGATCTTTCTTTTTCTGAATCTTCTTTTCCTTCTTCATTTTCTTCCTTTCCTCTTGTCTTCTAGTCAATTCTTCTGAAAACAAAAATATAGCCTAAATAACGCAAAAAATTACTTGTTTACTTTATTACTTTTTTTCATCGAATAACTTGGGCACGAGTTGACCTGGGTACGAGTTGACCTGGAGTGCAGTTGACCTGGAGTGCGAGGTTGACTTGGAGTGCAAGTTGACTTGGAGTGCGAGTTGACCCGTTTCCTCCCAGCCTACACAATGTCGACCACTATCTCAACCATCGCCATTATCTCAGACTGCTTTGGGATTTTCATCCAAGTCTACTATTAGCGCAGTTCTGTTCAACGCAAGAAGTATCATCACTCTCTTTCAAACGGAACTAGACGTCTACAAGCTTGACTTAGCTTTTATGCATAAAAGCATGTATAATGTGCAGTGGTGGTGATAATTGAAATCATGAGACTATAGCTACTTAAACTCGGCATCCAATTTTAAAATGGCCCTATCACAGAGAGATGTGTACAAAACCATGTCGAAGACGCTGACATTTAGCAAGCAAAAAAGTACCCGATAAAAATGCATGAATTATGTCACTCGTGAGAACTCAGCAACCGATTTAAAAATGGCATTGTCGCTGAAGGTGTGTACAAAAACATGTCAAAGATGCTAAAAAGATGATAACAATATTTTGAAAGTAAGTGAAGAGTTATAGTATGGCCAATAAATGAAGATGATTTGTGTGTGAAGTTGAAAGCGGAGGTATTTTCTAGAAGGGAGAAATCATAGGTTTACGAATTTGCTCAACATGTTATTTATTGAGTGGGGTAGGAGCCATGTTCTGACTTTTACAGCGACAAATTACATAATTATAAAAATAGGAGACTGTGAATGGAAGAAGCATTCGGACTAGTTTAAAACTATTCCAAAATGACCTTTCAGAGTGCCATCCATGGTGAACCATCACAAAAATGGTGACAAGTTCATAAGTTGTCACCTTGCAATGCTCCATAAAATCATCCAAGAAGTCTGCAGAAATACTGTTCAAGGTTGGAAAAACTTTTGTAACATAATTTTAGCGATATTTTCCACATAATTTTCCAAAAAACTTTGAGGGTTAAAAACAAAATAATAATTGTTCTATAACGATTTAAAAATTATTTATTTTGCGTGCAACCAGAATAGGAAATTGACATTGACATTGGTAATGTATGGGGTTAGGGTTAATTATAGCTTTTGTCAAATGCCATTGATTGGCACAAAGGCACTGTTTTCTCCTTTTTACCATCCTTTAATTTATATACAATATGTATTTGTTGTCGATGGGGAGAATAATTCTAAAAGAAAATATGTTCCGAAAACCGAAATGAAGAGCTTCTTGGCCGTTAGTAGTAGGCATGTCAGGCCATTTTTTAAACAGTATGAGACATCTAATCTTTTGACAGTTTTGGAAAGAACTTGTCAAAATATGGTAAAAGCTTTTTAAATTTGGCCAAGCGGTCTTCGAGATAGAGCCATTTTAATGTAGCGTGTTTTTCAGATTCGAATGTCAATATTGACAATTTTGTGACAAAATGCCATTTTCATGTCTCCATTAAACAAAAACAAAACATAAGATGAGCATAATGAGTACTTATTGAAGAAATATACAGTCATTACTTCACAATAAATTCCTAAAAAATGTTTTATGACTTTCAAATAAAAAATTAAAAAATGACAAAATCTGCCCATTGTGCTATATTTTGTTTTAGTTTTTACATGGTCCATTGAAAAACAACTAAGTCCACTTCAGATGCCCATGACGCATGCAAGAAGTTCTGAACAACGTTGTTGTTGTTGTCGCCGTCCATTGAATTCCGTGCGTATATGCGTGTCGGCGGGTCGGTCGAAAATACTGCCCTTTTCTTTCGCTTATTTAGTAATGATGATAGTGGAAAATGCAACTTTATTTGACAAAAATGTGAAGATTAAATGTAAAGAAAACTACTCTACATTCGTTTAAGGAAAAATGTACGTTTACATTGTACAAAGTTGGCGGTGAGCTTTTCAATTTACACTAGTAAGGCGTTTCACCCTGATACCTCGAGAAGCGGCACCGGATTCAGAGCGCATCGTTCTAAGCTTTCCATCGATACCAAATGTTCTGACAATTGGTGGCGCCATCACAATTTTTTATACATTTTTGTGAACGGTGTCGGAGGGCCCGTTTTGCGTGTGGTTGGGATCAGAAATCAAGTCGCCAAATTCGAAGTAAAATTCCGATATTTTAAAATTAAGTCACATTCTTAAAACCTCGGGAAAATGATTATCAAACATATTTCACATAATTCGGGGAATAAAAGGTAAAAAAAAAAAAATTAAGCGGACTAAAAACAACTTTTTTTCAGCCGTTTCATTTTGTTTTCGGTACAGCTCCGGAACTTATGGAAGTCAAACGGCGCACGTATGACATGCCTATTAGTAGTGATCGAGTTTGCCAAAAAAGTACCGTTGCAAATTACAATAACTATCATCCATAAATCAGTTGGGAAATCCCCCATTTGCGTGTTTTCTGAAAATAAAAATTATTGTTTTCTTAATTATAGTTTATACAAATGGTATGTATGTAATTTAACTAATTCTTAATCATTTTGTCCATAATTTTGGTATAATATGTAAAAAACGTCCATTTTCTGACCGACCACTTTTCTCCTCCATTGACTTTGTGCACAAACATGTGCGTTTGTTTACAACTTTTTTCCAAATCCCAACTCCCATAATTCAGTGCGCGCTCAATTGGCTTATACCGTACCTACCTAGTACCTCAAGTCTCTCGAATCATGGAGGTAGAATGTCGACGACGATACTAAACGCTAGGCTGGATCGCGAGACTTCAAAGTTCAGAACGGATAAAACAAAACCATTTATTTTACTGTCACAACTACCTACAAAACTACATTAACTTACCTATATATTCTATATCCTCAGTGGAGTATCATACGTTGTCTGTGTTGATGACATGTACATGTATAATCTTAATGTTTAAAGTCGTGACATTCTTCGCCGAGTTCGCCGCGTGCGAAAATCCAAGGCGCCATTTTAAAAATTTACCACCTCGCTATATGCACATGCAATATGCACATGCGCATATTAAAAGCACCACGCGCGCGTCGCGTCGCAAGCGCAGGATCCAAGATGGCAGTGGTGCTATGTTTTTCTATGAATTTGCATTTTTGAGAGCTTGTTTAATATTTGAATAAGAAAGCAGTGACGTGTTCACAAATTCGAATGAGAACAGTCAGCCAATGAACATGCTCAGATAATGAATATGCATATTTCACTGGCGACTACATTGCAGGCCTTTATTCTCGTGTAAGGAAATTTCTGTTTGATCGAGCCAAAGTATTAAGAAGAATGTGTTATTCAGATTCAGAAAGTGAAGAGATAATTATCCCATTCGACCGACTTCTACAATTACATCAATCCGTACTACAGGGAAATACTTCCAAAGTGAGGCAGTTGTGATTTATTAATGAAAACTGTGCTTTTAAGTGATTGGAAAAATTATTAGTGTTTAAAGTAAACTGATAGTGATACATTTTCCGAGGGAAACATGAACATCTATGTCCAATTGTAGGGGGGGGGGGGGGGCTTTTATGACATGCTTGTTTGACTATATTTGTCATTATTCCGAGACAGATGGCTGAAATGAAATGGGTCATAACCAAAATAGAGGCACACCCGGTATACAGGGATGAAACGCCTACCCCCTGAAAAATATTACCACACTTAGCCCCACCTAAATATTTTTTCACATTTCTCACATTAATGCCGCTTAACCCTAACTCCCTAGGCATTGTACTAAAACAATAAAAATCCTTCAAAATCCTCCAACTGGCTTTGTTGTCTAGGGAGTTAGGGTTAAAGTCAGCCGACACATTGGCTTCCATCATTCCCCCCCCCCCCAAAAAAAAAATAAAAATAAAAAAAATTAATAAAAAAATAATAATGAAAATAATGCCATTTCTGGTAGTGCAGCTCGATATGAATTGCTGAATTACAAGAATAAATTGTTCCAGGGAGTTAACAAGTGAAGACAGACAAATGTAGACAATAAGATCAAAATAAAAGTTTGGTACATAATGCTTTTAGAAGTTTAATATTCGGTAGGCCTGGCAAAAATCAGGTCTTGGCTTGAATCAAGATATACATTGAAGGGAAGGTACAACATTGGTAATGTTGGCAAAACTGCTTCTACGAGTATGCTTACTCCAATTTCCATTGAATCAAGATATATATACTACTCAAAACAATTTAGGGAACACTGGATTTTTAACATCAAATAGTTTTGAAATGTTCCATGAACCGGGATTTTCATTTGCAAACCCCTCTCTCTTTCAGTAGTCATGTCATGAAATGTGTAATTACTACATGCATCCTTTATCATCTGTTTCATTGTGCAGTTGTTTCTCATCAATTCTGTGAAACATTGTGTTTATCTGAAACAAATGATATTGCTTTAACTGAGATTATTCTGATGTTCCCTAAATTGTTTTGAGTAGTATATATTAGAGGGAAGGTACATCACTGGTAATATTACCAAAAAAATACTGTCTTTGAATCAATTGAAGGGAAGGTACAACATTGGTAATGTTGGCTAAACTGCTTCCACAAGTATGCTTACTCTCTTTGAATCAAGATATACATTTGTGGTGCGATCTGGAAAAACCCGTCGGATGTCGGCGAACTGGCAAAATAGTCCCCCAATTTTTTGTTTGACAATTTGAGTTTTTGTTACCATTTTAATTGTTAATATCTAAATGATCATTCTTGAAATCGTTTTATGTATAATTTTATGATGACAGATAATTAAAAAGCCGTCGTTTGTTTTTCGTTTCCGCCATTGTTTTTTAAGGACAGCGGCGGTTATAACTTCCCGAGAGCATAACTCAAGTTATAGACAACCTAGAATCATAATAAAACAGTTTTGAAAACAACACAGTGTCCTCGTTAATTTGATGTATATAACACAAAAATGACAAATTTCACCAGGTGAAGGGTTTTCCCAGATCACATCACATTTATAGAGGGAAATTACAACATTGGTAATGTAGGCAAAACTGCTTCTATGAGTATGCTTAGGCCTACTCTCTTTGAATCAAGATATACATTAAAGGGAAGGTACAACATTGGTAATGTTGGCAAAACTGCTTATATGAGTATGCTTACTCTCTTTGAATCAAGACATACATTGAAGGGAAGGTACAACATTGGTAATGTTGGCAAAACTGCTTATATGAGTATGCTTACTCTCTTTGAATCAAGATGTACATTGAAGGAAGGTACAACATTGGTAATGTTGGCAAAACTTCTTATATGAGTATGCTTACTCTCTTTGAATCAAGATATACATTGAAGGAAGGTACAACATTGGTAATGTTGGCAAAACTGCTTATATGAGTATGCTTACTCTCTTTGAATCAAGACATACATTGAAGGGAAGGTACAACATTGGTAATGTTGGCAAAACTGCTTATATGAGTATGCTTACTCTCTTTGAATCAAGATATACATTGAAGGGAAGGTACAACATTGGTAATGTTGGCAAAACTGCTTATATGAGTATGCTTACTCTCTTTGAATCAAGACATACATTGAAGGGAAGGTACAACATTGGTAATGTTGGCAAAACTGCTTATATGAGTATGCTTACTCTCTTTGAATCAAGACATACATTGAAGGGAAGGTACAACATTGGTAATGTTGGCAAAACTGCTTATATGAGTATGCTTACTCTCTTTGAATCAAGACATACACTGAAGGGAAGGTACAACATTGGTAATGTTGGCAAAACTGCTTATATGAGTATGCTTACTCTCTTTGAATCAAGACATACATTGAAGGGAAGGTACAACATTGGTAATGTTGGCAAAACTGCTTATATGAGTATGCTTACTCTCTTTGAATCAAGACATACATTAAAGGGAAGGTACAACATTGGTAATGTTGGCCAAACTGCTTCTATGAGTATGCTTACTCTCTTTGAATCAAGATATACATTGAAGGGAAGGTACAACATTGGTAATGCTGGCAAAACTGCTTCTATGAGTATGCTTACTCTCTTTGAATCAAGATATATATTAGAGGGAAAGTACAGCATTGGTAATGTATTATTAGCAAAAGAATACTTACTCTCTTTGAATCAATTGAAGGGAAGGTACAACATTGGTAATGTTGGCCAAACTGCTTCTATGACTGAGTATGCTTACTCTCTTTGAATCAAGACATACATTGAAGGGAAGGTACAGCATTGGAAATGTTGGCAAAACTGCTGATACATTAAAAAATAAACATTTTAAGCTTAACACAAAAATAGTGAAAAAGCATTGTAATGTGGAATTTAGGAAAGATTACTCTTTCCTAAATTCAAACTGGACATTATTTCACTTTTCGAAAAAAAAATAGATCAGATAAAATAATTTCTAGGGGGAGATTTATACCATCAGCTTTACACAAAGTATGTTTTACAATAGAATTTGAACATTTGATAATTTTGTAATTACCAATCCTATACCTTAGCTTCAAAGGAAAACATCATTTTGAAAATATGACAACTTTCCCATTGCCTACTGGTTCAGCTTGAGCAATATTGATTTTTTTCATCCACGATATATCGGCAAACATATCGCGATTTTCGATATCACGATTATTTTTTCATTCATGCATGATTGCTTTATAGCCAATAACCACAGGTATTTACCTCTCTACAAGTGTCACAATAAAATTTGTTTACAGAACGTGTGTGTACTTCTGAAGTAGTTCGCTTTTGTTTCTTCCAAAAACTGAAAAGACTCTTCTAAGTTTGTTTCCATGGAATTTCTGACTTGACTCACAATGGTGATTTTTTTTAATCGCGATATACTTTTTAAATTCCGATTTGCCGATATATCGATAAGTTAAAAAGGTTCTTGATATCGTAATCGAATAAAAAAAAGGTATCGCAATATTCAATATTATCATGTTATCGCCCAAACCTACTACTGGTGGGGATAATTATTTGAAAGCTGAACTTAATGTGTAGTTTGCAAAAAGTAACCCTCCTAGTATAGATGCACTTTAGTGGGAAGTTGCTTTAGAGGTCAAAATCAGTCAACAGCCTGTTCTGACTGTTGACCCAAATGTGCAAATTTTTTTACTGTCATTTTGACCACCCTGAACAATACCAGACAATGCTTTTACTATTAAAAAAACGGTTGACATAATTTGACCTGTAAATGTACTTACATGTACTACACGTAAGGTTTGGCAGTGTTCGACTTTTAAAGGGGCAGTATCGTCACGATCAACAGGGCATGGAATTGGAATGCTAGTTTTAGATTAACTCAGTGACTGCCATAATACCCCACATGATAAGGTCATATTACCGTTGCTGCTGCAGAAATAAGCCTGTAATTTTCAGTCACTGTGTTTAATCTTAAACTAGGTCATCAATTCCATTCCCTGTCGAAAGTCTGCTCTGATCGTGACGATACTGCCCCTTTAAGTGCACTAGATAAACCTTGGTATATCAACATTTTGATTAATTTTGACCCTTGTAGTAGGAGGGTTAACAGTTATCCTAAAAACAAAATATTCTGTTTGATGTGTTTTTATTTCAGAGAATTCAGAAACTCCCATAAATATGCACATTTACTTTTCATGACTAATTGTAAACACATTGAGCTGAAAACTTAGTCACCGATTTGTTATTTAAAATGTACCTTGATTTCAAAGTAAAGCTTACACAGAGAAGCACTAGTCTTGCACAACGCACATAAATGAGACAGCCGTGAAGCACTAGTCTTGCCAATGGGTAGACCCACTTCCATTTAGTGAGGATGGCCAAAGTCATTGTACAGCCAAGCCTTTGAGAAGCCCAGCCAGGCCCAGGCTACCTGGCCTCCTAATCTGTCTTTTTTGAGTGCTAATCCTGTAACAATACAGTACCTGCCAATCTACATAACCTGGGCTTCTGGAGGGCCTAGCCCAGCCAAGTAGAGCTCATTGTAATGGCTGTGTTAACAGGACATCGGCTTCTACATCAGCGACATTTGGCGACCACTACTACGGACTGAAGGATCTTCTATATCCAAAGTCCATAACCCACCCCAGACTGAGGGATCTCCTATATCCTAAGTCAACCACCCTCCTTCCCCCTGTGCTTGTTAACAACTGATTCAGTTCAGTGAGCACACACTCCTCTCCCCCAACCCCTAGGATCCTAGTGTCAACAGTTCCCGCCTGCGCGCCTCAACGAACTAATCCTCCAGCATCCATTCAAGGCATGATCCTCCAGCAGTCTACTTAAGCAGCAGCATTCTCCTGAGGACGATCAGAGCATACTGATCGAAACGTCGAGTTGTACCTCCAGTTCTTTTCAGAACTAATTACTACTCAATTGAGCATTTCACATGGTGTCACCGCAATTACTCTTACTTATCCTCGTCACCATGCAAAGCTACAAGTTCTACCTGTGTTAACAATAAGTGCTATCTGAGATCTATTTATTAGTAAACAGACTTTTGGGCTCAGCTAGGGGATTATATAGGCCCAGAGGCCTGTGCAAAGCCTGAGCCTGGCCAGGCTTCTCAAAGGCTTGGCTGTACCATAACTTTGGCTCTCCTCCCTTAGAGGACATCAAAAAAAGTCTCAGCACGTCAGCATTTAAATTGTTTTGTTGCTCTGAAACGATGTCCAATTGCAGCCAAAATTGCAGGATTGATTGGAATTCAGCTTTGCTGTGTTTTAAACAACTTTTTCACATTGGGGTATGAACGTTTGCCCAATTTGTGTCACCGCACTGATTTTGAAGCCGACCTATGACCAGAAACCGGAGACTTGTTTTTAGCCTATTGGTCAGCTTGCCCAATATAAACACCATGGAAGAATAAAGTTGACACCATTGGTGTTATTTTAACACCCAGTATTGGATGGGTATACTTGCTGGGTATATAGAAGACACTGTAACAGAAGACCTGTTTATACAATATACATTCTATAAAAACACAAAATAGTAAACTGTATTAAATTAAACAATTATGATAATTAACAATGATGTAAATAAATTGACATGAAAATGTAGGTCAAGTTTCATGAACCAAAAATGTAATATCATCTAGGAAATAGCTTATGAACGAATGTCACAAACGAATGTTTTTTTTCATTGGTGTGGAACTTCTGATGACTTCTTAATTAGTTGCTTCTATATGAAAAAAAGGATTTACTACAGAAACCACAAACAAATGGTTTCTCATTGGTGGATCCTGTGGTAATTTATTTATGAGAAGGATATTTGGCACAATGTTACAACCCAAGTCATTGGTGTGGACTCTCTGATGACGTCTTAGACTGCCTCCTTCTGGGAAGGATTTGCCACAAATTTTACAAACAAATGGTTTATCATTGGTGTGGACCCTCTGATGATATTTTAGACTGCTTCCATATGAGAAAGATTTGCCACAAATGTCACAAACAAATGGTTTCTCATTGGTGTGTACCCTCTGATGACATCTTAAACCAATTCGTTGTGAGAAGGATTTTCCACAAATGTTACAGACAAATGGTTTCTCATTGGTGTGTACCCGCTGATGACATCTTACACTGCTTCCATGTGAGAAACATTTTCCACAAATATCACAGGCAAATGGTTTCTCATTGGTGTGAACCCTCTGATGACATCTTAAATCACTTCCTTCTGAGAAGGATTTTCCACAAATGTCACAGGCAAATGGTTTTTCATTGGTGTGTATCCTTTGATGACGTCTTAGATTGCCTCTATGTGAGAAGGATTTTCCACAAATGTCACAGGCAAATGGTTTCTCATTGGTGTGGACCCTATGATGACATGTTAGATTGCTTCTATGTGGGAAGGATTTTCCACAAATGTCACAGATAAATGGTTTCTCATTGGTGTGTACCCTCTGATGACATCTTACACTGCTTCCATGTGAGAAACATTTTCCACAAATATCACAGGCAAATGGTTTCTCATTGGTGTGAACCCTCTGATGACATCTTAAATCACTTCCTTCTGAGAAGGATTTTCCACAAATGTCACAGGCAAATGGTTTTTCATTGGTGTGTATCCTTTGATGACGTCTTAGATTGCCTCTATGTGAGAAGGATTTTCCACAAATGTCACAGGCAAATGGTTTCTCATTGGTGTGGACCCTATGATGACATGTTAGATTGCTTCTATGTGGGAAGGATTTTCCACAAATGTCACAGATAAATGGTTTCTCATTGGTGTGTACCCTCTGATGACATCTTAGACTCCTTCGTTCTGAGAAGGATTTTCCACAAATGTCACAGACAAATGGTTTGTCATTGGTGTGTACCCTCTGATGACGTCTTAGACTCCTTTGTTCTGAGAAGGATTTTCCACAAATGTCACAGGCAAATGGTTTCTCATTGGTGTGTACCCTATGATGACGTCTTAGATTGCCTCCTTGTGAGAAGGATTTTCCACAAATGTCACAGACAAACGGTTTCTCATTGGTATGTACCCTCTGATGACGTCTTTGACTTCTTCCATGTAAGAATAATTTGCCACAAATGTCACACACAAATTGTTCCTTATTTGTTAGATCCATTGGATGACTTGTGATTCAGGTCGAGAACACAAATAATCAAACGGCTTGTCATTGGTGAGACTTTCTGACTCAAAGTAGCTTTCTATATTAAGGAAAAAAATAAAGGTAATTAATAAACTATTTATTTAAGGAGGAAGTCGATAGCATCAGAGCAGGGTTGAAATTGCCCCTAGACCACCAGCCCAAGTGGATTAACAAAATTAATTACTACTACATCTGCTTGGTTTGATAGTCCGGGGGATAATTGTACAAATAAGAAACACACCGTCACAAAGACAAAAATCAATGATATTTTTTGGCTGGCAGCACAAGGCAGTTCTTTAGCGTGGTTACTATAAATGTATTCAAATAAGCTTGAAAATTGTTCAGTTTTGAGACATTAACCCTCCTACTACTGCAAGGGTCAAAAACATGTTGATATACTTGCTAAGGTATATCTAGTGCACTTACAAGTCAAACCTTACGTGTAGTAAGTACATTTACAGGTCAAAATAAGTCGACTGTTTTTGACTGGTAAAAGCATTGTCTGGTATTTTTCAGGGTGGTCAAAATGACAGTAAAAACCAGTCAAAAATGCCCCTGTGTGCACATTTGGGTCAACAGTCAAAACAGGCAGTTGACTGGTTTTGACCTCTACAGCAACTTTCCACTAAAGTGCATCAATAGTAGGAGGGTTAACTATACAGTAAACATGAACTTAGAACAACAATTGTTTTGTTTTTATTTATTGATGCTCTTCGCATTGTTAGGGGGTGAGAGTGTTGCCACCCCATCCCTTGACAAATTTTACATTGACTTGAAAAACCTCTCGCCTTGGAAAAATTAGTACCCTTGCATATGACGGGCATGCAACTGCAGTTTGGCCAAAAGAGAGGAAAGTGCCAGCCACTGCCAGACTTTGTACAGTTTTCAATGGCATAGATATAATAGATAGGGGTACCAGGAGTTTTGGGTTGGAAGAAGAGATTATGACATTAGTGAAAAACAATGAATCAGACAGGGGGAGGGAGTAAAACAAAACAAAACAAATATGCAAAACAAATGTAAAAATGTCTGTGGAGAAAGAAATAAGGGAAAAAAAATGAGAAAAAGGGAAAGATTAGTCATTAATTAGCTGTTCTGACATGTCGGGAACAGCTATTGTTTCTGTCAAGTTTTTTATTATTTATTATTATTATTATTATTCTTTAGGTAAAACTTGTAGCTTTGCATGGTGAGGATGATAAGTAAGACTAATTGCGGTGACACCATGTGGAATCTCAATTGAGTAGTAATTAGTTCTGAAAAGAACTGGAGGTACAACTCAACAGAGTTATTAAATGTCATTAGACTAAAATAGTTAATTAACCCTCCTATAGGTTTAACACTCAAAGACACTCAAAATTTGTATGTCTCTCTTAACCCATTGACTTTGTGCAGTACACTCAAATACATGCAAGCACATGTGGCTGTGATAGGAGGTCAAACCCAAAGACACTCAAAATTTGTATGTAACTCCCAATCCATTGACTTTGTGCAGTGCACTCAAATAAATGCAAGGACATGCGGCTAGGATAGGTCAAACCAAAACCACTCGACAGTACATACACATGTCATGTGTGACTCTGTGGTTTGACCTACCAATTGGCAATGCAACCAAAAATACTCAAGTGAGTGTCTGTGGGTGCCCTGCTGACTGGGCCAAATTTCAGCATGGGCATAGGAGAGTTAATTTGCTTAGTTATAGTCACGTGAATATTTAATTAGGCAATCTTGTTCTTGAAACATTTCGCAAGTCCTTAACACAACTTTTTGTCATAATCTCAATATCCATGTCATATTTTACCTAAATCATCATTAAAACAAATCAGCTTTTAGTAAGAGTTAATTCCAGGCCATTACAACGAATTAATTAATGAATTTCTATTTAAAAAGGTCACCGTTTAGTTTAAAATTTGTGAACTATAATGGGTACAATCATATACACCATTCACTAGGTAAATTCATGGAGCGGGGTCCAGGCTAATTCGTATCCCTAACGTTTCAATTTCAGTTGATCATTGCAGTGGATTGTTGCAATGGATCAATCTGTTTTCGTGTGGTGCCCAGACGCATGTCAATACTTGAACATT
Organism: Zoroaster sp. YZ-2022; assembly: GCA_029582265.1. Lineage (NCBI taxonomy): Eukaryota > Metazoa > Echinodermata > Asteroidea > Forcipulatida > Zoroasteridae > Zoroaster > Zoroaster sp. YZ-2022. The sequence goes on from CM055831.1 coordinate 33,763,075, forward strand.
TTGACCGTCAAATCGACCTAAAAATCGGGCAATGCATCTTTAAGGTCTGAACCCAATGGTCAATGTCAAGATCAATATTAGGGTTAGGCCTACAACTTAGGTTGAGGGTCGCGTCATAACAATCATAGTCCAACAACAACGGAACAGCTTTGTGTTCGTCTACAGGACGACCTAATGTCTAGTTCTCTTTGAAATTGGTTAGATATAATAATTAAAGTATTATGTTTATGATCTTCTCAATTTCAAAGAAAGATTCTCCATAATGTTGTCATAATACAAAAAACCTTTCAGGTTATCATCAAAAAAATGTTTTGATAGCAGTTTGTGTGTGGTAGCGGTTCGTGATTGTTGCATTTGTGTAGCACCATGGGATCGTGTACCAGAAACATACACAGTTTTGAACCAAGACTAATCTTTCATCAATCCTTGCATTTATTCTTTGGAATTTGCGATATTGTTCAGTTCCAAAACTTTCAGATTTTTTATTTGGGATGGGAATTCAAATTACATATTTTATTTTTAAAATCATATGCACAAGTATATATTCAAAGGCTAGATTTCCTTTTATGCCGTAACAGATTATCTGCCAGAGAGTCCCTTTGTTATTTTTGTCATCTTTCAACCACCCCCACACGGTGTGGGCCACACCCATAACTCAACCACCCCCACACGGTGTGGGCCACACCCATAACTTCAAACTGATTAGAATAATAATAATTATTATTATTGGTTTATTGTTTCACTATCACAGCCAAAAGGCTGAATTACAGTGATAATTACAATATATAAAAAAATATGCAAATAGGAATTAAAATATTAAAGTTTATTAAATATCAATATACAAAAAAGAATCTTCAAAGTAAATTATTTTTTAAAGGGAAGCCTAAAATTATAATAATATAGAGATGGCATAAATATAAAAAATTACCACTGAATACAAAAGGAAAATGAGCTATATGGATGTATTTTTTTATTTTGTCATATAGTCCACGTACGTAATTCGCCGCACTCGTGAAATGACGCACATACCTTTGGCTTAGCATTTCTCGGAAAACTTACAAAACTATGGCGTATTACTGGTCTAAGTCGTGCTTGTTACAAAAATAAAAATCATAGTGAATTTGTGTGATTTACTGGAAAGTTAGTGCTTGTGAAAGTGGAAAAAGTTGTTTAACCACTGATTTTACTAGATACAAATAGTAAGAGATTTACATGACCTCAATTTTTTGTTCACGAACATCTGTGATTTTATTGTTCTATGCCGTCAATGAGCTGTTTTCTGTGGAAACCAAAGGATACGAATGCTTTGCATTTGCAATGATTTTTTAAAGAAATACTAATCCTCAAAATGGACACATTCCTTATAGAAGCGAACGAAGACTACTTAATTCGTTGGTGTTTACTTCGTCGGTAGTGGAAAATTATTTAACATTAATATCATGGTTATGAAAAGAAATCTTTTATTTGACAAAATGTTAACAGCAGTTTTTATACACTTCAAAGTTTTAAAGTACTTTTTGCAAAAATTTTAACCACCTTCCATTTTATTGGTCTTTCAAGAATATTGATAAAAAAATTTGAGAGCTTCTCCAAATTATACCATTTTATTTTAAAAATTGAAAACAATATATTTATTTTCAAGATTAAAAATAATTTTACAAGCCATCTGGAATATAAAGATGAAACATGATTCAACTGTTTTTCTTCTTGGGTACATTTTCTGTGCCCCCATGAACTTTAACAGTGGGGTGAGTCATTAAACCAACATCAATTTTTTGATGAACACAATTCTGTGCGTCTCAAAAAACGGCGCTCAAGACGTCCACGCGTATGATCATGCATTGAAATTCTGCATTTTACAAGAGAATCCTTCACTGAAACAAACTAGAGCTGTGCATTTTCGGATATTTTTGGAACCGGATACCTGAAATCAGGAAACTTCAGATACCCGGATACCCATTTTCATTGAAAACATGCCTCCGGTGGTGTACAAATACATGTACTGTGGTCACAAATTGACTTTTAGGATACCATACTATCAATCTTTTCTTTATTGGGGTGTAATTTAAAGATAACTGTCTGTACAAGTAGGGTTTTCAGTTCGTACGTGCTTGACCGAAGCCCTACACACGCACAGCGCATCGCCCGCAACAAAAAACATCAAAATTTTAATCTCAAAAATTCTACTACTTTTACCCGTCGAAATCTTACATGTAATAGCTCATTGGAAAGCTTATAGTTTCAGCTATCCAACAATGTACATAAAATAGCAATCGGAAGTACGTGCGAAAGCCTAGGTTTTTATGAATGAACCACTCTCGCCTCACCCAGCCTTTCGCGAAGTGTTCCGAGATCGCGTGCATTCAGCCCGTAAAATTTTCTGCGCTCTGCTGAGGGCATCCACTTCGGAGCTGTCTCCGCACCCGAGTACATTGTGATTGACATGAAAACGGGTTTCCCTATTGAGTCAAAGGGCTCCTTTACATACCCAAGCTTGCTTCATCTCCATATCTACTCTACAACCGAAGTTATGCAGAGATAAAAAGTAAACACCGTTTTTCGAGGTGAAATCTTCAAGTTGAAAGGTAACTTCAGATACATTTTAAATAAGAGGTTAAGGACTACACAATTGATGTTTTCTGAAACCTTATTTATTAATTAGCATAAATCTTTTTAAATTTTTAAAATCGGACATTGTGTTCAAAAGTTACAACCAATTTTATTTGTCAAAGTCAGGGAATAAATTAGACAAAAGGTCAAAGGTCATCTTATGTTTTTCTTTATATTGTTCTTTGTACCAAAGTTGACATAGTGTGGGTAGAGTTGATAGGTGTATAACCTTGGCTATTGAAATGTTTGTAGCATATATGGTTTTACTCAACACCATGTGATACATCTTCAAACTTAACAAAAAATTGATTATGTTAATTATCAAATTTGCATAATTAATTAGCTAATTATGAAACTGCATAACTAAATAGACAAATATGGGGAAAACTAACGAATTTTGACGCGAAATATCACAAATTTGATGTTATAAATTGCTGATTGCAAGATTACAATTGCAAATTATTTGCATTAATTGAGAAGATTCGCATAATTAATTAGTTTATCATGCAAGTGTCAAGCTAAATCACAAAAAGGGAGATTCAAAATTGTGATGGTGCCAAAAAACATCAAATTTCGATGGGAATTGATGTCAAATTTGCTGTAATAAAATTTAGCTCATTGGTGATTACTACTGAAAAGTATTATAATTCATTCAGCAAATTTGCATAACTGATTAGCTTATTACGAAAACAGAGATGCTACCGACTATACCCCCAAAAAAGTGCAAGATTTATCAAGTAATTGTATCATTAAATATTTTTAACATAACTGTGTGAGTTTATTTTGAGCCAGCTTTCAAAAGAAAATTGCCGCACTCACTTTATTATTTTTCCCCTGATGCCCATGGATTTGTCTACTCAGATATTCTGAAATTCATGTACATATCATATAATTATAAATAATACAAGTAGGCCTAAATGTCTTTATTATTGTGACATTCATAATCTTTCTTATACTTGCAAACACAGAATCAAGGTGAAATAAATTTGCAAGTATTTAATTTTGTTATGATTTTTTATGAACAGGCAGGGAAGATCGAGACAGTCTGATGCAACAGAACGTTTCATTATATTTTTTGGGGTCTGAACGAAAACCAATATTTATTTTCATTTGAAAAAAAAAGGAAAAATCGAAAATTTTCAAGAAAATATTACATCTATAAAACATGTGCAAAACATTTTCGAAAAATATGAACCACAAAAATTTAAAAGCGACGAAAACCTTTTCAAAATAGGACGTTTAAATAGGCAATCCTTAAAGAACACCCCTTTAAATAATGGTATGATCCATTCTTAAGACACGAAGCTTTTAAACTCACGATGCAGAAAATTTAGAAAATCACAGCGGTATTTTAACTTGTAAATAAGGTGATGACAGTAATAAATATGACACTAAAACTTAATACTGTTTTCTGTTATGTTTTATAATTCCATTCTGATGTTATTTAAAGAGGGTTTTGATCACTTTTGGTCGTAAGAATGTACGAGTGGCAGCTTCACGGGTTATCGTGTGTGTACCGCCATGCGGTCGGTCGTGTATATCCGGCCGGTGATCACCACACACACACCGCTGCACGGAGCTCCGGTACGGCGAGGAAACGACAGTGTGTGTGCTTGTTCATTGGACTTTCGCCGTAAAAAGACTACCCCAAAACACAGCGTTTAGCGTAAAAACCAAACTATGGATTCTTATTTTAATCATACATAATAATTAAATGATATATACTTGTTTACACATACGTTGCCGCTTTTCGATTTTCCTTTTCGAAGTGGGATTTTTTAAGGTTTGAAAAACGTTCTCGACGATCTCTCGTAGAAGTTTTCGGTCAATTCTGAAGCGGCAATAACCGAAATGTACCGATGACGTTCGTTTTTCCGATGATGACGTTGTCGTTGTTGTTCAGCCAATCAAAACCCAGCTATATTTAGATGAATGGGGGCGTCCCAAAATCGAGGGTCTTCAGTGCGTGATATCTGCGTGCCAACAGCATGACCCGGCCGGAAGTTATGTGTGGCCATAGGTTTTTGTGCAGCGCTGTGTATGTACACGTAGGAATGTTTACGAAATAAGATTTTGTCAACAGAAGTGGTAGCACCACTGAAGTGCCTACAGTAAGAGTGGTGTCTGAATGAATTTTACACCTGTTTTCTATCATTATGTGAAAGTTTTGAGCCATAACTGTATTTTTTTACACCCTTTCAAAAGCTCTTTTGAGGGAAACGAGCACGAACGCTGTGCGTGTGTATCACGGTGTGTGTAGGCTGATTCAACGGTTTTGGTGCCATTTAGGGATGTACACAGTGTATGGACAGTCGGGCTTCATCGAATGCTGTATATACTTGATTAAATAAAACAGGATTCCTCAAAAGCTACCCGTCCGATTTTCTTGATTTAAAAACCATTGTATTTCTTTCATCAAGACCTTTAATTTGATATAAATATTGAGCATATTGGTTTAGGAATAATTTTTCACCGTAGTACAAGTGCATTGTTCAAGAGTCACAGATTTCTGTTTACACCGCTCAAATGTTAACTCCGAATTTGAAAAAGTTGTTTACGGGTAAATGGAACCGAAAAATGGAACCGGGTAATGATCGTTTCGGTCGGGTATCCGGATACCCGGCACAGCCCTAAAACTTTTAGTAAAAGTAAAACAAACTGAAACACCAAACTGCTAATTTCATTTTTAAGTTACTGTCCAGTTGATGATATAGGAAATAATGTCGTATCCGACCGCCACTTTTTAAGGGTTGTTTTGGAATTTTTTTGCAACCACTAACCAGTATTAAAAAATTGATTCTATTGATTTTTGGGGGTACAGAAAGCGAAAACTATCTTTAAAATCCACTTTTACAAGTTTTAGTTTTATGATGGTTTTCGGACTTTATTTCCCTTCTAAAAAAAACCTCCCCTTCAGAAAATAGAAGGATGCTATTATAGTTGCCACTGCGCATGTACAATGACCGTGTTGGTCACTAACGGGGGAGTTGACAAGATCATCATATTTTCAAAATTTCATGAAATAAATATCCTGGAATAATTTGAAGTATATGTCCATCATCATCCATATGTTCTCCACCTTACTGGGTAGATAAGATTACATTATTGGTTATATTGAATGAGGAAGTGGCGGTCAGATACGACATTCTACCAATGCTTAGGTGCGTCATTTAGGGTAAATTTAGGATAGGCCCTACATAACATTAACGTTAGAACCATGGCTGTTCAGTTTTTTTTTCAAATTATTGTTTATATTCCACTCTATTTTAAAAACATAGGGCCTATACCAAAAAATTTAAAACTTACATATGGCATGTCTCTCCATATCCACGGAATTATCTCTTTGTTGAGTTTATCGACTCCCAAGCTGGCATTTTACTGACGTTTGAACGTTGAAGCATGGGTTGAACTATGGAGGAAGGAAATTAGAACAACATGATGTGAATCGCGTGTGTTGTGTCATGTCATCACACATACATGTACGTGTATGTACATCCCACTAGTGTTACGTGTGCACACCAGACTGAAGCTAGCCGCTTATTGGGCCAGAAATTCCAACCGCGGATTCACAAACTACCCAGCCGCGTATTCAAAAAAATTAGAATCCATGCAGTTCAAGGTGGTGAAATAAACACTCTGTATTTCAGAATGTTCCATGGATGTTTTGAACGAAATTTTATATTATCTTTATTTATCAATAACTTTTGTTCCATATTTTGTTCCATATAATAATAAGTGAGGTCAGACATTAATAATAAGTGAGGTCATACGTTAATAATAAGTGAGGCCATACGTTAATAATAATTGAGGCCATGCATTAATAATAAGTGAGGCCATACATTAATAGTAAGTGAGGTCATACATTAATAATAAGTGAGGTCATACATTAATAATAAGTGAGGCCATACGTTAATAATAAGTGAGGCCATACATTAATAATAAGTGAGGCCATACGTTAATAATAAGTGAGGTCATACATTAATAATAAGTGAGGCCATACACAAAAGAGGTAGGTCTTTAATAAGTAAGGTTGTACAATAATAATAAGTGAGGTCATACGTTAATAATAAGTGAGGCCATACGTTAATAATAATTGAGGCCATACATTAATAATAAGTGAGGTCATACATTAATAATAAGTAAGGTCATACATTAATAATAAGTGAGGTCATACATTAATAGTAAGTGAGGCCATACATTAATAATAAGTGAGGCCATACATTAATAATAAGTGAGGTCATACATTAATAGTAAGTGAGGCCATACATTAATAATAAGTGAGGCCATACATTAATAATAAGTGAGGTCATACATTAATAGTAAGTGAGGCCATACATTAATAATAAGTGAGGTCATACATTAATAGTAAGTGAGGCCATACATTAATAATAAGTGAGGCCATACATTAATAATAAGTGAGGTCATACATTAATAGTAAGTGAGGCCATACATTAATAATAATTGAGGCCATACATTAATAATAAGTGAGGTCATACATTAATAGTAAGTGAGGCCATACATTAATAATAAGTGAGGCCATACATTAATAGTAAGTGAGGTCATACATTAATAATAAGTGAGGCCATACATTAATAGTAAGTGAGGCCATACATTAATAATAAGTGAGGTCATACATTAATAATAAGTGAGGCCATACATTAATAATAAGTGAGGTCATACATTAATAATAAGTGAGGCCATACATTAATAATAAGTGAGGCCATACATTAATAGTAAGTGAGGTCATACATTAATAGTAAGTGAGGCCATACATTAATAATAAGTGAGGCCATACATTAATAGTAAGTGAGGCCATACATTAATAGTAAGTGAGGTCATACATTAATAATAAGTGAGGTCATACATTAATAATAAGTGAGGCCATACGTTAATAATAATTGAGGCCATACATTAATAATAAGTGAGGTCATACATTAATAATAAGTGAGGTCATACATTAATAATAAGTGAGGTCATACATTAATAATAAGTGAGGTCATACATTAATAGTAAGTGAGGTCATACATTAATAGTAAGTGAGGTCATACATTAATAATAAGTGAGGTCATACATTAATAGTAAGTGAGGCCATACATTAATAATAAGTGAGGCCATACATTAATAATAAGTGAGGCCATACATTAATAATAAGTGAGGCCATACATTAATAATAAGTGAGGTCATACATTAATAATAAGTGAGGTCATACATTAATAGTAAGTGAGGCCATACATTAATAATAAGTGAGGCCATACATTAATAATAAGTGAGGTCATACATTAATAGTAAGTGAGGCCATACATTAATAGTAAGTGAGGTCATACATTAATAATAAGTGAGGCCATACATTAATAGTAAGTGAGGCCATACACTAATAATAAGTGAGGTCATACATTAATAGTAAGTGAGGCCATACATTAATAATAAGTGAGGCCATACATTAATAATAAGTGAGGCCATACATTAATAATAAGTGAGGTCATACATTAATAATAAGTGAGGCCATACGTTAATAATAAGTGAGGTCATACATTAATAATAAGTGAGGCCATACGTTAATAATAAGTGAGGCCATACATTAATAATAAGTGAGGTCATACATTAATAGTAAGTGAGGCCATACATTAATAATAAGTGAGGTCACACATTAATAATAAGTGAGGTCATACATTAATAGTAAGTGAGGCCATACATTAATAATAAGTGAGGCCATACATTAATAGTAAGTGAGGCCATACATTAATAATAAGTGAGGTCATACATTAATAATAAGTGAGGTCATACATTAATAGTAAGTGAGGCCATACATTAATAATAAGTGAGGCCATACATTAATAATAAGTGAGGTCATACATTAATAGTAAGTGAGGCCATACATTAATAATAAGTGAGGCCATACATTAATAATAAGTGAGGTCATACATTAATAGTAAGTGAGGCCATACATTAATAATAAGTGAGGCCATACATTAATAGTAAGTGAGGCCATACATTAATAATAAGTGAGGCCATACATTAATAATAAGTGAGGCCATACATTAATAGTAAGTGAGGTCATACATTAATAATAAGTGAGGTCATACATTAATAATAAGTGAGGCCATACGTTAATAATAAGTGAGGTCATACATTAATAATAAGTGAGGTCATACGTTAATAATAAGTGAGGCCATACGTTAATAATAATTGAGGCCATACATTAATAATAAGTGAGGTCATACATTAATAATAAGTGAGGTCATACATTAATAATAAGTGAGGTCATACATTAATAATAAGTGAGGTCATACATTAATAATAAGTGAGGTCATACATTAATAGTAAGTGAGGTCATACATTAATAATAAGTGAGGTCATACATTAATAGTAAGTGAGGCCATACATTAATAATAAGTGAGGCCATACATTAATAATAAGTGAGGCCATACATTAATAATAAGTGAGGCCATACATTAATAATAAGTGAGGTCATACATTAATAATAAGTGAGGTCATACATTAATAATAAGTGAGGCCATACATTAATAATAAGTGAGGCCATACATTAATAATAAGTGAGGTCATACATTAATAATAAGTGAGGTCATACATTAATAATAAGTGAGGTCATACATTAATAATAAGTGAGGTCATACATTAATAATAAGTGAGGTCATACGTTAATAATAAGTGAGGCCATACGTTAATAATAATTGAGGCCATACATTAATAGTAAGTGAGGTCATACATTAATAATAAGTGAGGCCATACATTAATAGTAAGTGAGGCCATACATTAATAATAAGTGAGGCCATACATTAATAATAAGTGAGGCCATACATTAATAATAAGTGAGGTCATACATTAATAATAAGTGAGGTCATACGTTAATAATAAGTGAGGTCATACATTAATAATAAGTGAGGTCATACATTAATAATAAGTGAGGTCATACATTAATAATAAGTGAGGCCATACATTAATAATAAGTGAGGCCATACATTAATAGTAAGTGAGGTCATACATTAATAACAAGTGAGGCCATACATTAATAGTAAGTGAGGCCATACATTAATAATAAGTGAGGTCATACATTAATAGTAAGTGAGGCCATACATTAATAATAAGTGAGGCCATACATTAATAATAAGTGAGGCCATACATTAATAATAAGTGAGGTCATACATTAATAATAAGTGAGGCCATACGTTAATAATAAGTGAGGTCATACATTAATAATAAGTGAGGTCATACATTAATAATAAGTGAGGCCATACGTTAATAATAAGTGAGGTCATACATTAATAATAAGTGAGGTCATACGTTAATAATAAGTGAGGCCATACGTTAATAATAATTGAGGCCATACATTAATAATAAGTGAGGTCATACATTAATAATAAGTGAGGTCATACATTAATAATAAGTGAAGTCATACATTAATAATAAGTGAGGTCATACATTAATAGTAAGTGAGGTCATACATTAATAGTAAGTGAGGTCATACATTAATAATAAGTGAGGTCATACATTAATAGTAAGTGAGGCCATACATTAATAATAAGTGAGGCCATACATTAATAATAAGTGAGGCCATACATTAATAATAAGTGAGGCCATACATTAATAATAAGTGAGGTCATACATTAATAATAAGTGAGGCCATACGTTAATAATAAGTGAGGTCATACATTAATAATAAGTGAGGTCATACGTTAATAATAAGTGAGGCCATACGTTAATAATAATTGAGGCCATACATTAATAATAAGTGAGGTCATACATTAATAATAAGTGAGGTCATACATTAATAATAAGTGAAGTCATACATTAATAATAAGTGAGGTCATACATTAATAGTAAGTGAGGTCATACATTAATAGTAAGTGAGGTCATACATTAATAATAAGTGAGGTCATACATTAATAGTAAGTGAGGCCATACATTAATAATAAGTGAGGCCATACATTAATAATAAGTGAGGCCATACATTAATAATAAGTGAGGCCATACATTAATAATAAGTGAGGTCATACATTAATAATAAGTGAGGTCATACATTAATAGTAAGTGAGGCCATACATTAATAATAAGTGAGGCCATACATTAATAATAAGTGAGGTCATACATTAATAGTAAGTGAGGCCATACGTTAATAATAAGTGAGGCCATACATTAATAGTAAGTGAGGTCATACATTAATAATAAGTGAGGCCATACGTTAATAATAAGTGAGGTCATACATTAATAATAAGTGAGGCCATACGTTAATAATAAGTGAGGTCATACATTAATAATAAGTGAGGTCATACGTTAATAATAAGTGAGGCCATACGTTAATAATAATTGAGGCCATACATTAATAATAAGTGAGGTCATACATTAATAGTAAGTGAGGCCATACATTAATAATAAGTGAGGCCTTACATTAATAGTAAGTGAGGTCATACATTAATAATAAGTGAGGCCATACATTAATAGTAAGTGAGGCCATACATTAATAATAAGTGAGGTCATACATTAATAATAAGTGAGGCCATACATTAATAATAAGTGAGGTCATACATTAATAATAAGTGAGGCCATACATTAATAATAAGTGAGGCCATACATTAATAGTAAGTGAGGCCATACATTAATAGTAAGTGAGGTCATACATTAATAATAAGTGAGGTCATACATTAATAATAAGTGAGGCCATACGTTAATAATAAGTGAGGTCATACATTAATAATAAGTGAGGTCATACGTTAATAATAAGTGAGGTCATACATTAATAATAATTGAGGTCATACATTAATAATAAGTGAGGTCATACATTAATAGTAAGTGAGGTCATACATTAATAGTAAGTGAGGTCATACATTAATAATAAGTGAGGTCATACATTAATAGTAAGTGAGGCCATACATTAATAATAAGTGAGGCCATACATTAATAATAAGTGAGGCCATACATTAATAATAAGTGAGGCCATACATTAATAATAAGTGAGGTCATACATTAATAATAAGTGAGGTCATACATTAATAGTAAGTGAGGCCATACATTAATAATAAGTGAGGCCATACATTAATAATAAGTGAGGTCATACATTAATAGTAAGTGAGGCCATACATTAATAATAAGTGAGGCCATACATTAATAGTAAGTGAGGTCATACATTAATAATAAGTGAGGTCATACATTAATAATAAGTGAGGTCATACGTTAATAATAAGTGAGGCCATACGTTAATAATAATTGAGGCCATACATTAATAGTAAGTGAGGTCATACATTAATAATAAGTGAGGCCATACATTAATAGTAAGTGAGGCCATACATTAATAATAAGTGAGGCCATACATTAATAATAAGTGAGGCCATACATTAATAATAAGTGAGGTCATACATTAATAATAAGTGAGGTCATACGTTAATAATAAGTGAGGTCATACATTAATAATAAGTGAGGTCATACATTAATAATAAGTGAGGTCATACATTAATAATAAGTGAGGCCATACATTAATAATAAGTGAAGTCATTCATTAATAATAAGTGAGGTCATACATTAATAGTAAGTGAGGTCATACATTAATAGTAAGTGAGGTCATACATTAATAATAAGTGAGGTCATACATTAATAATAAGTGAGGCCATACATTAATAGTAAGTGAGGTCATACATTAATAATAAGTGAGGCCATACATTAATAGTAAGTGAGGCCATACATTAATAATAAGTGAGGTCATACATTAATAATAAGTGAGGCCATACATTAATAATAAGTGAGGTCATACATTAATAATAAGTGAGGCCATACATTAATAATAAGTGAGGCCATACATTAATAGTAAGTGAGGCCATACATTAATAGTAAGTGAGGTCATACATTAATAATAAGTGAGGCCATACATTAATAGTAAGTGAGGCCATACATTAATAATAAGTGAGGTCATACATTAATAATAAGTGAGGTCATACATTAATAATAAGTGAGGCCATACATTAATAGTAAGTGAGGCCATACATTAATAATAAGTGAGGTCATACATTAATAGTAAGTGAGGTCATACATTAATAATAAGTGAGGTGATACATTAATAATAAGTGAGGTCATACATTAATAATAAGTGAGGCCATACGTTAATAATAAGTGAGGTCATACATTAATAATAAGTGAGGCCATACGTTAATAATAAGTGAGGTCATACATTAATAATAAGTGAGGTCATACGTTAATAATAAGTGAGGCCATACGTTAATAATAATTGAGGCCATACATTAATAATAAGTGAGGTCATACATTAATAGTAAGTGAGGCCATACATTAATAATAAGTGAGGCCTTACATTAATAGTAAGTGAGGTCATACATTAATAATAAGTGAGGCCATACATTAATAGTAAGTGAGGCCATACATTAATAGTAAGTGAGGCCATACATTAATAATAAGTGAGGTCATACATTAATAATAAGTGAGGCCATACATTAATAATAAGTGAGGTCATACATTAATAATAAGTGAGGCCATACGTTAATAATAAGTGAGGTCATACATTAATAATAAGTGAGGTCATACATTAATAATAAGTGAGGCCATACATTAATAGTAAGTGAGGCCATACATTAATAATAAGTGAGGTCATACATTAATAATAAGTGAGGCCATACATTAATAATAAGTGAGGTCATACATTAATAATAAGTGAGGTCATACATTAATAATAAGTAAGGTCATACATTAATAATAAGTGAGGTCATACATTAATAATAAGTGAGGTCATACATTAATAATAAGTGAGGCCATACATTAATAATAAGTGAGGTCATACATTAATAATAAGTGAGGTCATACATTAATAGTAAGTGAGGTCATACATTAATAGTAAGTGAGGTCATACATTAATAATAAGTGAGGCCATACATTAATAATAAGTGAGGCCATACATTAATAGTAAGTGAGGTCATACATTAATAATAAGTGAGGCCATACATTAATAGTAAGTGAGGCCATACATTAATAATAAGTGAGGTCATACATTAATAATAAGTGAGGCCATACATTAATAATAAGTGAGGTCATACATTAATAATAAGTGAGGCCATACATTAATAATAAGTGAGGCCATACATTAATAATAAGTGAGGCCATACATTAATAGTAAGTGAGGTCATACATTAATAATAAGTGAGGCCATACATTAATAGTAAGTGAGGCCATACATTAATAATAAGTGAGGTCATACATTAATAATAAGTGAGGTCATACATTAATAATAAGTGAGGCCATACATTAATAGTAAGTGAGGCCATACATTAATAATAAGTGAGGTCATACATTAATAGTAAGTGAGGTCATACATTAATAATAAGTGAGGTGATACATTAATAATAAGTGAGGTCATACATTAATAATAAGTGAGGCCATACGTTAATAATAAGTGAGGTCATACATTAATAATAAGTGAGGCCATACGTTAATAATAAGTGAGGTCATACATTAATAATAAGTGAGGTCATACGTTAATAATAAGTGAGGCCATACGTTAATAATAATTGAGGCCATACATTAATAATAAGTGAGGTCATACATTAATAGTAAGTGAGGCCATACATTAATAATAAGTGAGGCCATACATTAATAGTAAGTGAGGTCATACATTAATAATAAGTGAGGCCATACATTAATAGTAAGTGAGGCCATACATTAATAATAAGTGAGGTCATACATTAATAATAAGTGAGGCCATACATTAATAATAAGTGAGGTCATACATTAATAATAAGTGAGGCCATACATTAATAATAAGTGAGGCCATACATTAATAGTAAGTGAGGTCATACATTAATAGTAAGTGAGGCCATACATTAATAATAAGTGAGGCCATACATTAATAGTAAGTGAGGCCATACATTAATAGTAAGTGAGGTCATACATTAATAATAAGTGAGGTCATACATTAATAATAAGTGAGGCCATACGTTAATAATAAGTGAGGTCATACATTAATAATAAGTGAGGTCATACGTTAATAATAAGTGAGGCCATACGTTAATAATAATTGAGGCCATACATTAATAATAAGTGAGGTCATACATTAATAATAAGTGAGGTCATACATTAATAATAAGTGAGGTCATACATTAATAATAAGTGAGGTCATACATTAATAGTAAGTGAGGTCATACATTAATAGTAAGTGAGGCCATACATTAATAATAAGTGAGGTCATACATTAATAGTAAGTGAGGCCATACATTAATAATAAGTGAGGCCATACATTAATAATAAGTGAGGCCATACATTAATAATAAGTGAGGTCATACATTAATAATAAGTGAGGCCATACGTTAATAATAAGTGAGGTCATACATTAATAATAAGTGAGGTCATACATTAATAATAAGTGAGGCCATACGTTAATAATAAGTGAGGTCATACATTAATAATAAGTGAGGTCATACGTTAATAATAAGTGAGGCCATACGTTAATAATAATTGAGGCCATACATTAATAATAAGTGAGGTCATACATTAATAATAAGTGAGGTCATACATTAATAATAAGTGAGGTCATACATTAATAATAAGTGAGGTCATACATTAATAGTAAGTGAGGTCATACATTAATAGTAAGTGAGGTCATACATTAATAATAAGTGAGGTCATACATTAATAGTAAGTGAGGCCATACATTAATAATAAGTGAGGCCATACATTAATAATAAGTGAGGTCATACATTAATAATAAGTGAGGCCATACATTAATAATAAGTGAGGTCATACATTAATAATAAGTGAGGTCATACGTTAATAATAAGTGAGGCCATACGTTAATAATAATTGAGGCCATACATTAATAATAAGTGAGGTCATACATTAATAATAAGTGAGGTCATACATTAATAGTAAGTGAGGCCATACATTAATAATAAGTGAGGCCATACATTAATAATAAGTGAGGCCATACGTTAATAATAAGTGAGGTCATACATTAATAATAAGTGAGGTCATACATTAATAATAAGTGAGGTCATACATTAATAGTAAGTGAGGCCATACATTAATAATAAGTGAGGCCATACATTAATAATAAGTGAGGTCATACATTAATAATAAGTGAGGTCATACATTAATAATAAGTGATGCCATACATTAATAGTAAGTGAGGCCATACATTAATAATAAGTGAGGTCATACATTAATAGTAAGTGAGGCCATACATTAATAATAAGTGAGGCCATACATTAATAATAAGTGAGGCCATACATTAATAATAAGTGAGGTCATACATTAATAATAAGTGAGGCCATACATTAATAATAAGTGAGGTCATACATTAATAATAAGTGAGGTCATACATTAATAATAAGTGAGGTCATACATTAATAATAAGTGAGGCCATACGTTAATAATAAGTGAGGCCATACATTAATAATAAGTGAGGTCATACATTAATAGTAAGTGAGGCCATACATTAATAATAAGTGAGGCCATACATTAATAGTAAGTGAGGCCATACATTAATAGTAAGTGAGGTCATACATTAATAATAAGTGAGGTCATACATTAATAATAAGTGAGGCCATACGTTAATAATAAGTGAGGTCATACATTAATAATAAGTGAGGTCATACATTAATAATAAGTGAGGTCATACATTAATAGTAAGTGAGGCCATACATTAATAATAAGTGAGGCCATACATTAATAATAAGTGAGGTCATACATTAATAGTAAGTGAGGTCATACATTAATAATAAGTGAGGCCATACATTAATAGTAAGTGAGGCCATACATTAATAATAAGTGAGGTCATACATTAATAGTAAGTGAGGCCATACATTAATAATAAGTGAGGCCATACATTAATAATAAGTGAGGCCATACATTAATAATAAGTGAGGTCATACATTAATAATAAGTGAGGTCATACATTAATAGTAAGTGAGGCCATACATTAATAATAAGTGAGGCCATACATTAATAATAAGTGAGGTCATACATTAATAGTAAGTGAGGCCATACATTAATAATAAGTGAGGTCATACATTAATAGTAAGTGAGGCCATACATTAATAATAAGTGAGGCCACATTAATAATAAGTGAGGTCATACATTAATAGTAAGTGAGGCCATACATTAATAATAAGTGAGGCCATACATTAATAATAAGTGAGGTCATACATTAATAGTAAGTGAGGCCATACATTAATAATAAGTGAGGCCTTACATTAATAGTAAGTGAGGTCATACATTAATAGTAAGTGAGGTCATACATTAATAATAAGTGAGGTCATACATTAATAATAAGTGAGGCCATACGTTAATAATAAGTGAGGTCATACATTAATAATAAGTGAGGTCATACATTAATAATAAGTGAGGTCATACATTAATAGTAAGTGAGGCCATACATTAATAATAAGTGAGGCCATACATTAATAATAAGTGAGGTCATACATTAATAGTAAGTGAGGTCATACATTAATAATAAGTGATGCCATACATTAATAGTAAGTGAGGCCATACATTAATAATAAGTGAGGTCATACATTAATAGTAAGTGAGGCCATACATTAATAATAAGTGAGGCCATACATTAATAATAAGTGAGGCCATACATTAATAATAAGTGAGGTCATACATTAATAATAAGTGAGGCCATACGTTAATAATAAGTGAGGTCATACATTAATAATAAGTGAGGTCATACATTAATAATAAGTGAGGTCATACGTTAATAATAAGTGAGGCCATACTTTAATAATAATTGAGGCCATACATTAATAATAAGTGAGGTCATACATTAATAGTAAGTGAGGCCATACATTAATAATAAGTGAGGCCATACATTAATAGTAAGTGAGGCCATACATTAATAGTAAGTGAGGTCATACATTAATAATAAGTGAGGTCATACATTAATAATAAGTGAGGCCATACGTTAATAATAAGTGAGGTCATACATTAATAATAAGTGAGGTCATACATTAATAATAAGTGAGGTCATACATTAATAGTAAGTGAGGCCATACATTAATAATAAGTGAGGCCATACATTAATAATAAGTGAGGTCATACATTAATAGTAAGTGAGGTCATACATTAATAATAAGTGATGCCATACATTAATAGTAAGTGAGGCCATACATTAATAATAAGTGAGGTCATACATTAATAGTAAGTGAGGCCATACATTAATAATAAGTGAGGCCATACATTAATAATAAGTGAGGCCATACATTAATAATAAGTGAGGTCATACATTAATAATAAGTGAGGTCATACATTAATAGTAAGTGAGGCCATACATTAATAATAAGTGAGGCCATACATTAATAATAAGTGAGGCCATACATTAATAGTAAGTGAGGCCATACATTAATAATAAGTGAGGTCATACATTAATAGTAAGTGAGGCCATACATTAATAATAAGTGAGGCCATACATTAATAATAAGTGAGGTCATACATTAATAGTAAGTGAGGCCATACATTAATAATAAGTGAGGCCACATTAATAATAAGTGAGGTCATACATTAATAGTAAGTGAGGCCATACATTAATAATAAGTGAGGTCATACATTAATAGTAAGTGAGGCCATACATTAATAATAAGTGAGGCCATACATTAATAATAAGTGAGGTCATACATTAATAGTAAGTGAGGCCATACATTAATAATAAGTGAGGCCATACATTAATAATAAGTGAGGTCATACATTAATAGTAAGTGAGGCCATACATTAATAATAAGTGAGGCCATACATTAATAGTAAGTGAGGTCATACATTAATAATAAGTGAGGCCATACATTAATAATAAGTGAGGCCATACATTAATAGTAAGTGAGGCCATACATTAATAGTAAGTGAGGTCATACATTAATAATAAGTGAGGTCATACATTAATAATAAGTGAGGCCATACGTTAATAATAAGTGAGGTCATACATTAATAATAAGTGAGGTCATACATTAATAATAAGTGAGGTCATACATTAATAGTAAGTGAGGCCATACATTAATAATAAGTGAGGCCATACATTAATAATAAGTGAGGTCATACATTAATAGTAAGTGAGGTCATACATTAATAATAAGTGATGCCATACATTAATAGTAAGTGAGGCCATACATTAATAATAAGTGAGGTCATACATTAATAGTAAGTGAGGCCATACTAATAATAAGTGAGGCCATACATTAATAATAAGTGAGGCCATACATTAATAATAAGTGAGGTCATACATTAATAATAAGTGAGGCCATACGTTAATAATAAGTGAGGTCATACATTAATAATAAGTGAGGTCATACATTAATAATAAGTGAGGTCATACGTTAATAATAAGTGAGGCCATACGTTAATAATAATTGAGGCCATACATTAATAATAAGTGAGGTCATACATTAATAGTAAGTGAGGCCATACATTAATAATAAGTGAGGCCATACATTAATAGTAAGTGAGGCCATACATTAATAGTAAGTGAGGTCATACATTAATAATAAGTGAGGTCATACATTAATAATAAGTGAGGCCATACGTTAATAATAAGTGAGGTCATACATTAATAATAAGTGAGGTCATACATTAATAATAAGTGAGGTCATACATTAATAGTAAGTGAGGCCATACATTAATAATAAGTGAGGCCATACATTAATAATAAGTGAGGTCATACATTAATAGTAAGTGAGGTCATACATTAATAATAAGTGATGCCATACATTAATAGTAAGTGAGGCCATACATTAATAATAAGTGAGGTCATACATTAATAGTAAGTGAGGCCATACATTAATAATAAGTGAGGCCATACATTAATAATAAGTGAGGCCATACATTAATAATAAGTGAGGTCATACATTAATAATAAGTGAGGTCATACATTAATAGTAAGTGAGGCCATACATTAATAATAAGTGAGGCCATACATTAATAATAAGTGAGGTCATACATTAATAGTAAGTGAGGCCATACATTAATAATAAGTGAGGCCATACATTAATAGTAAGTGAGGTCATACATTAATAATAAGTGAGGCCATACATTAATAGTAAGTGAGGCCATACATTAATAATAAGTGAGGTCATACATTAATAGTAAGTGAGGCCATACATTAATAATAAGTGAGGCCATACATTAATAATAAGTGAGGTCATACATTAATAGTAAGTGAGGCCATACATTAATAATAAGTGAGGCCATACATTAATAATAAGTGAGGTCATACATTAATAGTAAGTGAGGCCATACTTTAATAATAAGTGAGGTCATACATTAATAGTAAGTGAGGCCATACATTAATAATAAGTGAGGCCATACATTAATAATAAGTGAGGTCATACATTAATAGTAAGTGAGGCCATACATTAATAATAATTGAGGCCATACATTAATAATAAGTGAGGTCATACATTAATAGTAAGTGAGGCCATACATTAATAATAAGTGAGGCCTTACATTAATAGTAAGTGAGGTCATACATTAATAGTAAGTGAGGCCATACATTAATAATAAGTGAGGCCATACATTAATAGTAAGTGAGGCCATACATTAATAGTAAGTGAGGTCATACATTAATAATAAGTGAGGTCATACATTAATAATAAGTGAGGCCATACGTTAATAATAAGTGAGGTCATACATTAATAATAAGTGAGGTCATACATTAATAATAAGTGAGGTCATACATTAATAGTAAGTGAGGCCATACATTAATAATAAGTGAGGCCATACATTAATAATAAGTGAGGTCATACATTAATAGTAAGTGAGGTCATACATTAATAATAAGTGATGCCATACATTAATAGTAAGTGAGGCCATACATTAATAATAAGTGAGGTCATACATTAATAGTAAGTGAGGCCATACATTAATAATAAGTGAGGCCATACATTAATAATAAGTGAGGCCATACATTAATAATAAGTGAGGTCATACATTAATAATAAGTGAGGCCATACGTTAATAATAAGTGAGGTCATACATTAATAATAAGTGAGGTCATACATTAATAATAAGTGAGGTCATACGTTAATAATAAGTGAGGCCATACGTTAATAATAATTGAGGCCATACATTAATAATAAGTGAGGTCATACATTAATAGTAAGTGAGGCCATACATTAATAATAAGTGAGGCCATACATTAATAGTAAGTGAGGCCATACATTAATAGTAAGTGAGGTCATACATTAATAATAAGTGAGGTCATACATTAATAATAAGTGAGGCCATACGTTAATAATAAGTGAGGTCATACATTAATAATAAGTGAGGTCATACATTAATAATAAGTGAGGTCATACATTAATAGTAAGTGAGGCCATACATTAATAATAAGTGAGGCCATACATTAATAATAAGTGAGGTCATACATTAATAGTAAGTGAGGTCATACATTAATAATAAGTGATGCCATACATTAATAGTAAGTGAGGCCATATATTAATATCAAGTGAGGTTATATACATTATAAATACGTGAGGTCATACATTAGTAATAAGTGATTTAATAACACAATTCCACAGAAAAAATATTTCTGTCAAGCAATACTGCTAGGAACAATTATGGGATAATTATACTGTTAATTTTGTATGTTGTACATTTTAGTTGTATCCTTACAATTCACCTAATCCTATGTGACGCTTTTTCTTTATGCTATGACAGTGCAGTGTCATGGCTGAGCGG
Source organism: Zoroaster sp. YZ-2022 (assembly GCA_029582265.1). NCBI lineage: Eukaryota > Metazoa > Echinodermata > Asteroidea > Forcipulatida > Zoroasteridae > Zoroaster > Zoroaster sp. YZ-2022. Next base: position 33,784,357 of record CM055831.1, read on the forward strand.
TTTAAAGCTTCGGATTTGTGTTCTGATTGCTGATGAGTCGTCAGATTGTGGGTTCGAATCCTGGCTGTCATAGTTAATAATAATTTGTTGTACAATATACTGCATATTCCGATAGAAAAAATAAAGTGCGCCAAGTTGTACGGTCTTTAAGATTATGGAATAAAATTGTCTTTTATTAAACATGAAGGGTACACTTTGTTTTGGGTGAGTGGTGCCAAAGTTAATAATATATGTACAATATACCGCAAATTCCAATAATTGATGGCGTCTATTCTAGCGGCCAATTATATTATAATTTGCGAGAATAATTAACCACCTCCCAATTTAAGTGTGCCCATTTATGTGGTCTTTAAGATTATAGAATAAAATTTCATTATTTACTGTTTGGGGTAGGTGCAATCATAGTCGGTATGTGTACAATATACCGCATATTGTGTAAGAAAATGGCGTCTATTCTAGCAGCTACTTGGCCATTAATTAGTGAACCAAATTAGCCACCTCCAAAATTAAGTGTTCCCAGTGGTATGGTCTTTAAGATTATGAAATAAAATTTCATAATTTATTAAACATGAAGGGTACATTTTCTTTGGGGTAAGTGCAATCATAGTCGGTGTGTGTACAATATACCGTATATTGTGTAAGAAAATGGCGTCTATTCTAGCAGCTAATTAGCCAGTAATTAGTGAACCAAATTAGCCACCTCCAAAATTAAGTGTGCCCAGTGGTATGGTCTTTAAGATTATGAAACAAAATTTTATAATTTATTGAACATGAAGGGTACATTTTCTTTGGGGTAAGTGCAATCATAGTCGGTATGTGTACAATATACCGCATATTGTGTAAGAAAATGGCGTCTATTCTAGCAGCTAATTGGCCATTAATTAGTGAACCAAATTAGCCACCTCCAAAATTACGTGTGCCCAGTGGTATGGTCTTTAAGATTATGAAACAAAATTTCATAATTTATTGAACATGAAGGGTACATTTTGTTTCGGGTGAGTGCATGTCATAGTCGGTGTATGTACAATATACCGCATATTGCGTAAGAAAAATAATGGCGTCTATTCTAGCAGCTAATTAGCCAGTAATTAGTGAACCAAATTAGCCACCTCCAAAATTAAGTGTGCCCAGTGGTATGGTCTTTAAGATTATGAAACAAAATTTCATAATTTATTGAACATGAAGGGTACATTTTCTTTGGGGTAAGTGCAATCATAGTCGGTATGTGTACAATATACCGCATATTGTGTAAGAAAATGGCGTCTATTCTAGCAGCTAATTGGCCATTAATTAGTGAACCAAATTAGCCCCCTCCAAAATTAAGTGTTCCCAGTGGTATGGTCTTTAAGATTATGAAACAAAATTTAATAATTTATTGAACATGAAGGGTACATTTTGTTTGGGGTAAGTGCAATCATAGTCGGTATGTGTACAATATACCGCATATTGTGTAAGAAAATGGCGTCTATTCTAGCAGCTAATTGGCCATTAATTAGTGAACCAAATTAGCCCCCTCCAAAATTAAGTGTTCCCAGTGGTATGGTCTTTAAGATTATGAAACAAAATTTCATAATTTATTGAACATGAAGGGTACATTTTGTTTCGGGTGAGTGCATGTCATAGTCGGTGTGTGTACAATATACCGCATATTGTGTAAGAAAATGGCGTTTATTCTAGCAGCTAATTGGCCATTAATTAGTGAACCAAATTAGCCCCCTCTAAAATTAAGTGTGCCCAGTGGTATGGTCTTTAAGATTATGAAACAAAATTTCATAATTCATTGAACATGAAGGGTACATTTTGTTTGGGGTGAGTGGAACTTATTCAATATTTATGTAGTATATAATGAATAATGAGGTCTACGTTGTAGCGGCTAATTACTCACTAATTAGTAAGCCAAATTACCTTTGTGTACATTCCAGTATACCCAGTGTTATGATTTTTAAGAATATGGAACAAAAGTTGGTGATAAATATAGATAATATAAAGTTTCGTTCAAAATATCCAGGAAACATTCTGAAATACAGAGTGCTTATTTCACCACCTTGAACTGCATGGATTCTAATTTTTTTGAATACGCGGCTGGGTAGTTTGTGAATCCGCGGTTGGAATTTCTGGCCCAATACGCGGCTAGCTTCAGTCTGGTGTGTGCACTGCACTGACTGTTACCAAAGATCGCCGCAAGGCTTGCGGCGGCGCTATACGATCTTTGCTGTTTACTTATAGTTATACTGGATTACTGCATACAGTAGTACTGTGCGTGTAAGTATGTATGTAACGTAAGTACACATAATGAGGTCAATCAACGATACGATCCCCTAGCCCTGGCGGCCCTATGAATAGTATGATGGCGCCCTCTTTCGTGTACCACCGTTTAGGCTAGTTTGTCTGGTGAGTTTTTTGCAAATAAGGTCCCTGGATTTTTATTGTCAGTGATCGTCTGAAGGTCAGGAATTGGACATTTTACTGATATGCAAATTTTGTAGGATACTTTCGGCGAATGAGAGTGAGTCAATGCGTGGGTTTTTATGATTCTGGTGCTCGGGAGTTGAACAAAATAATAACACTTTTTATTAGTGTCACTTTGTTGTCGCAGTGGAAAGAATGTCGTATCCGGCCGCCACTTTCTAAGGGCTTTTTTGGATTTTTTTTGCAACCACTAACCAGTTAAAAAATCATTCTATCGATTTTTGGTGGTACAGAAAGCGAAAACTATCTTTAAAATCCACTTTTATGATGGTTTTCGGACTTGATTTCCCTTCTAAAAAAATCCTCCCCTTCAGAAAATAGAAGGATCCTATTAACAGTTATAGTTGCCACTACGCATGTACAATGACTGTGTTGGTCACTAATTGTGGAGTTTACAAGATCAGACTGACATGACTGAGGAAGTCATCGTATACCAAAAATGCCTGATTTTTCATGAAATAAATATCCTGGAATAATTTGAAGTATATGTCCATCATCATCCATATGTTCTCCACCTTACCAGGTAGGTAAGATTACATTATTGGTTATATTTAATGAAAAATAGTGGCGGCCAGATACGACATTCTACCCGTCGCGGTTTTTAAAATAATAATTTTAAGCACCAAATCTGTATTCAATATCTTATAGAAGTTATATTCGCACACATGTACAGATGGAAATGCGCATGCGCGCAAACAGTTAAATTTTGCCTGTGTATGTGTGCATGAACGTCAGCCACCGAAGCATAAACAAGTGGGAAATATCACCATTTTGAGGTACAATTTTACGTACTCAAGGATCCAACGACTATCATGAGATTACATAGAAACAGAAAGTGTTCTTTAACGGGCGAAAACGGGAAGGGAAATTGTGGAAAAATTAATCATGCAGTGAACTTGGGAAATGGGTTTTGGAAAAAAAAGTTGTACACAAACGCACACGTTTGTGTACAAAGTTAAAAAATAATGGGGGTGAAAGGTGGTCGGCAAGAAATTGGAAGTTTTTACATTTTATAGCAAAATTATGGAGAATATTTTTAAGAAATCAGTTAAATTATAAACAGAACATTTTTATAATTAAGGGAACAATTGGTTTTCCCCCGAAAACTACGCAAATGGAGCAATCCTCAGCTGATTTCTGATCCCTGGGACTGGGTGAAACGACCAGTTGAACACAATTTTTACTTTCTGGCAGAGCATATGATATAACATGAAACTAATTAGGGTGGATCCCAAACAAAATTGCGCTTGACAAACAAAGTTTAGTTCCTGGTAGAGTACGTGACAAAGTCATTAGGTCATAGGTCTACCTGGCTGATATGTACAGTACACAGTGAATACAGTGTACCATAATTGTTTGACTCAATGACGTATGCATATTGAACTTCATTGTGAAAGTTCAGCTGTGTTGCATGACGTTGTATATAATATTGTATCCTGCTTGTGTTGTAAAGTGTGAGTATAATCTACAGGATAGTATCCCATAGATTATACCATAGAGTAAGGTCCTTGCTATATAATTATACTCACACTTGTTAATACAATACAAATACTAACTTCTCTCTGACTTTTACCACTGCTGATAACTGCACTATTCATGACTGATAGGTGACTTCTCTGTAAATAATAACCAAAGCCCTTGTTGAAACAGTGAGGCAGATTCCTTGAAATGTCTGAGAAAGCTCTGACCACTGCCCAGCATTGTCAGGCTCTCATTGGTCAGGAGTTGCTAAATCCAGTTGCATTGTTATAAGTTTGTGGTCAATCCTCATAGGAGCAGTGTGATAAATTCATAGTCCCATTTAACCCATTGCCCTACACCCTTACATCATTGACTCTTTACTCTATGGGAGCTATAGAACTATGCTCAATATAATCGTAGATCATTTTATTATTACAATAAACATGATCAAATGTGAGTTATTTCATTCTCAGTTATTGATATTGACCAATGTGCCACCAATTCACTCTGAGACATAAATTTAGTGCAGGTAAAATGTACCTCATTCTAGAATGAAAATTCCAGATATTGTATTTGTACCAATATTTGTTTCTCTGTAACTTTTGTTAAAGGGACAGTATCGTCACGATAAAAAGAGCAGATTTTCAACAGGGCATGGAATCAGTGTCCGAGTTGAAGATGAACACAGTGACTGAAAAATACTGGCTCATTTCTGCAGCAGCAACAGTAAATATGACCTTATCATATGCGGTATTATGGCAGTCACTGAGTTAATCTAAAACTAGCATTCCGATTCCATGCCCAGTTGATCGTGACGATACTGTCCCTTTAAGAATTTAACTGTCAGAAGTATAGTTTGTAACTTTGACCAATGCTGATGTCATCACTCAGGACAATGATACTGTGGACTGTTCATTTGAAATTATATATCAATGATGACATTTATTTCAATGTTAACAAACAATATAACAATATATAACAGCAAGATGTATCATACAGTATAGAAAATATGTTCTCTACAGATAACACGGATCTTTTGGACAGAGCCCATAACCGCCTTGAGAGTAATAAGATCATCAGTGAGTCTGCTTTCTGTCTCCTACTGAAACACACAGTGGGGATTGCTGTGGGGCCAAAGTCTACCCTGGACATTCCACTGACCTCTCCGGACAATATGAACCTTCATGAGGCCCTGTGTGTGGTAGCCGTGAAGAGGAAGGATGGAGCTAGCTGGGAATACGAGCCATCCAAGGATCCTAATCATCCTGATGCTAGAAGGTGAGGGGCTGATGTTTATGGGTTGTGTTGATTGTGCCTGACAATGTATGTTATTTCTGTCCTGTGAACAAGATGAATATATCTGTGTTTTTTCTGAGACTACAAACAATTTGTGAAAAAAGGGAAATAGAATTGATTGGAAATATTGCATTGAAAGATGCATCCCTTTCTGATCAATTTAATCGGTCAAATATAATCTTCCTACACCTTAATTTTGTTTTGTTTTCCATTTTATTTCACAGACATCCCGTGGCATTCAATGCAGTCAAGCAAAACCAACCAGTCACATAAAGGTATGCAGACAGTTACATGATAGGTAAGTAGTCTTGCCGAACCAATCAGTCACATATGACAAGCAAGTAGTCAAGCGGAACCATCCAGTGCCCAAGCAGACATGTAGTCAAGCAGAACCATCCAGTCACACAGTGCAGGAAGTCCTTGGGTCATGTGGAACCATCCAATCACTGACAGCAAATATTCATTCAAGCGGAACCATAAATCACACCATACGCAGCTAATTTGATAACACTAGGAGTAAGGTATCAATCTCTTAGAATTGAAATGTTATCTCACCAACGGTTCTTTTCAGAAACAATTATTACATCTCGCTACCGCAGATCTTACTCCTGCTGCAAAGCTTTGGTTCGTAACCATTTGAATTACAATTACTTCTTTTTCAGACTGCTTAGATGCAGTGGACATACTCACTGATTGGAATGACACCAGAATACGTTCCACCAACGGGTCAGTCCCAACGACCCATCGTTGGACCACATGTCAATGGGACACGGCACAGTAAGCCATGCAACTACATCCTAGAGAACCTGAAACTAACGACTACTGCAGTGTCTTCACCCATTAAGGGGGCTCCAATCAATATGAAGTGATTATATGCACTAATACCTGCAAGGTAAAGGCATAAAATGTTCCTTAAAAGGCCCAGGAATATCTAATGAGCCGAGTTGAATCAAATCTTAGAACAAAAATTAAATGCAGCTTGTTATTTTTGGGGAAAATTGCAAGGCTTACCTCTTGCAATTTTGTCAAATTTTTGCCAAAATTGTTAGTTTCCAAAATTTTTTCATAAATTTTATTTAGACCGGGAAAAGGCCTAAATAGGTCCTTATAAGTCTTAGGGATATATACTCGGTCAACTTAAAGTAAATCTGGAAAAATTGTTGGAAGGAAGATTTTTGAAAAAAATGCAAGGCTTACCCCTTGCAATTTTGTCCAGTATTGTTTGTTTCCAAAAAATTGTCATAAACTTGATTTAGACCGGGAAAAGGTCTAAATACATCTTAGGGATATATACTCAGCCAACTTGAAGCAAATCTGGAGAACAAAAATTCATGAAATATTTTGAAAAATTTTGTCCAATTTTGACCAAAATTGTTTGTTTCCAAAAAATTGTCATAAACTTGATTTAGAATGTGAAAATGCCTAAATAGGTCCTTATAAGTCTTAGGGATATATACTAAGCCAAATTAAAACAAATCCAGAACAATGTTTTGAAGGAATATTTTTTGAAAAATTACAAGGCTTACCCCTTGCAATTTTGTCTAATTTTTGCCAAGGCTTAACTTTAAATGAGATTTAAGAAACAATAGAAATGAGATGTGTGCATTTGGTGTAAAAAGTATTTACTTAAAGTTTATTTTTTGGTGTTATATTGAGTTTCCATCTTGTAATTAGTTACACAAATTAAACCTGTAACAAAAGAAAAAGAAACCAGTATTTGTTAACATTCCATCCATATACTCAAGCATTTAATTATTATGAAATCCGTCCACTTTTAATTGCCGTCCAATTAAATATTTTTCTTATTACGTGGCCTTAATTTTGCCTCATGTTTTCTTTACAAATCTGTACAAAGTATTTACATATAGACAAAATAATTCAAAGATGTAATAATTAAGCAACGGGATAAAATATGTTTTACGGGCTGATGAACCAATGTTTGTTGGAAGGTTTGTTGGAGGAGAGAGATTTGAAGACCTGAACAATGTTAATGAATGTTCAAACTATTAACTGAACCTAGCGGGCTAAATTATTTTCTGAAGGTTTATTTGGTTTAAAGTCAAACACCTGAGAAATTATTATGTTGGAAGTGCATAATTTTTTTTGGGGAAAAGGAAATTTGAATTGTCTTCCAAAAGTGTCCATTATGGTTACATCTGGAAGGTACTGCTCGCAAATGAAAAAATATTCTACCACAACTATCGAGTTAAAATACTCATACTTTAACTCATACTCGAGTACATTTTAGGCCAATATAACAAATTATAAATGATTTTGTTGCAGTATCTAATCAATCATCAAATTTTAAATAATTTGATCTTGATTTGCAAAATTTATCATATTTGGAATTCTTGATAATGATTTGCATTCTTGATAATGATTTGAATCATTTGATTTTGGATCACATCATAAATGCAATACACCATTTTGAGGTATTGACACAACAGAATGACGCTTTTCAGACTGGATAAATCTTGTGTGTAAATAAAAACGTGAGTTTACCCACTCGGAACAGAATTATAGTCACGTATTGAGCTCCAATATAATGACATCATACACAAACAAAATCACTCAACCAATTTGAACATGTTGCATCATAAAACAAAATGACTGTTCAGAACAAGTGATCAGGTTGTCATGACAGTGTGATGTCATACTTTGGACCTCCATTAGTTCTGTGTTGATATCTACATAGTATATAAAATTATATGTTGAAATTATTTTGAATTAATTAACAAAACTGTTAATTGTTGAATTTTTGTGAAAGGTTAATAGTAGGAATAACCCTCAAAAGTTAATGATAAAGTTATGAAGTGTTGAATGAATTAATCATGTATTTTAATAGTGTTTACATTTAGCTTAACCTAGAAGTGGTGAAAATTCATTGTATTAAACCTGGGGACTTGCTGAATGTTGCAGCTAACTTAAAAAAAATACTATACAATAGTACTGTATTATTGTCTGCAGCTCCCGGATCCCAGGATTATTTCTTAACAGCCTTAGTAACCAATAGCCCTACATATCAGCAGAATACACCAATCCAGTCTCGGTCACACCAGATGGGTAAAAGCAAAGTGTTTGACATAGCAACAGTATTTAGTCATGGAAAGGCTTAATCCTATTGGTTAATCTGTGCTGTCTGATTGACATACTGAATAATTATTTTCTTGTCCGTTTCCTTTGATTATGGTCTAATTATGGTATATATTTGTTGTGAAGGGGAAACCAATTGTAAATGTTATCAGTTTAACTCTCATCTGAGGAATTAAAGGTGCTGTGTTCAGCCCATCTGACCTAATATGAGGGTATCCAATGTTTGTACTGTCTTTTAATCCTATGTGGATCCAGCATCTATCCAAGTTTTACACCCACTTCCAAGAGTTGACAACTTATCTAACCCCTTGAGATTTTGGTTAATATAATTTGCCAAAATCTTGATGACAAAAATTGGCAAGACTTACCCCTTGTAATTTTGTATGCATATAATTAGCCCATTTTTTAAAAATGAGAAAATTTGTATAATTTGTAAAAAGTCTTGCACTTTTATTTCAAGATTTTGGCAAATTATACTTATAAAATGTAAAATAAAATCACAAAGGGTAAGTCTTGCAATTTTTTCACTTGAAATTGACATACAAACTTTTTTTTCACATAAGCAAATTTAAAGAAAAGATTTCCAAGACTTACCCCTTTTGAATCTTTGATTCTGTTCATATGAGAGTAAGACTTACCCCTTGTAATGTTTTCATTTGTTTCAAACTCAGAGAGGGGTAAGAGAAGGATAAGAAGTCATCTACTGATATCCACAAAATCATATATGAACTGTTTTATTTAAAACTATTTGGACATAAATAGGTGATACGACAAAATAAAATTGCAAGTGCTAGATACAATATTTATCTTCATGTAAAATAATGTATCAGTAATTATTAAAATGCAAAGCATCTACTAAATATATTTTAGCATAAACTAGCATCTTGTGCAAAAACATTTTTCCTAGCAAGAAGCATTCAATAAGTTTCAACATTTACTCTTTTTTACAAATTTAAAAATCCAGTAATTTTAGAATTATTAGCAAATTCTTCAAATTCATTTTTATATCACATTAACCCTCCTACTATAGCTGCACTTTAGTGGGAAGTTGCTATAGAGGATGTCAAGACCAGTCAACTGCCTGTTTTGACTGTTGACTCAAATGTGCACACAAGGGCATTTTTGACTGATTTTACTGTCATTTTGACCACCCTGAACAAAACCAGACAATGCTTTTACTCGTCAAAAACAGTCGACTCATTTTGACCTGTAAATGTACTTACTATACGTAAGGTTTGTCAGTGTTTGACATTTAATTGTACTAGATATACCTTGGCAAGTATATCAACATTTTGACTGTTTTTGACCCTTGTAGTAGGAGGGTTGAACCATTACTTAATTTTATTCATTTGGATGATACAATCATTTATCTTCATGTAAAAACAATTTGCTGAATAAGGTACGAGTAATTATTTAAATGCAAAACATCTAAATATATTTTAGCATAAGCTAACATTTTTCCCAGCAAGAAGCATTCAATACATTCAGTTTCTATCAAGTTCACTAAGTGCAATTCTATGAATTATTGTAGAGGTGGACTTTTCCCCCCCAAGATCACTACAATAAATTAATAAATTGCTGTTCCACAGTGCAGATTCGACAAGGAGGCCAAGGTTGATCACCTCTCAGATATTTTTACATGACCAAATGTGACAGTCTGTGAAAATGAATCACAAGTCGCAAATTTGAAAAATTGTGATTGCTATGTGGCCTCTATATTTTGTTGATTGAAATTGACATAAATTTCAATCAATAAAATATTAAACTCTGATTTTTTGTGAGTATAGGTCGTTTCATTTCTGTCATTTGTTGTCTATTTGAATGGCATATCTCACACACCTCTAACAAACACCAAATTAAAGCTGATGGTGTACTCTTTCCAACCACATAGAAATCTCAATTTTTCAAATTTGCGACTTGTGACTCTTTAACAGAGCGGGTCACAAATAAAGAATTATTTTTGAAGGGTATAATATTGGTAATGTTAGCAAAACTATTCCTAAGCATTTGTTTACTCTATTTGAATAAATAAATAAATAAATAAATAAATATATATAAAACAATCAAACTGTGAAAGTTTCAGCTTATTATGTTGTTTACAAGAAAATAGTAAAATTACCTTCAGATATTTTCTTCTCGTACGAATGTGGAATTCAGGATCAAGTACTCTTTCCTAAATTTAAACTAAAAATAGTGTTTTCTTAAAAATGAAAGAACCTCGGAGAAAAATATATTTCTAATAAAGATTAAAACCATCATTAGCCAAGTAGTACATGAATATTTTAACAAACTCACATGACTTCATCAGATTTGACATTAACCCTAACTTCTTAGGCCCATTTGCTTACACAAACTAAATCCTCCAAAATCCTTCAGTAGTAAAGCAAGCACACGACATGTATGCACAAATGTGTTTCTAATCTGTGATACATAGTACATGGCCAGGGACCCTCCCTGCATGCATGGATCAATAAACAGTGTCCACTGACCCAAGCACTGACATTGCAATCACTACAACAAACATGGTTGTACATGTACCATGGAAAGGCAAGTATGCCTGATAACCTCAATCCTCCAAAATCCTTCACTTTAGCAGAGGATTTTGGAGGATTTGGGAAGGTTAGGGTTAAAGGGTCTCAAGGTTCTACTCATTGGATGGCTTCCAAAAATCAGTGCAGTGATGCACTTTTTTTACTAATCATTTTTTGCAAAGTGAAATACGGGACAGTTATTGGAACCAGATCAAATTTGCCCAAAACAAAGTAGGGTGGCTAAGAGAGGGGTCACAAATTGGACAAATATTCTTATGCTGTAAAATGTTTTTAACACAAAGCAATCAATCCAGCAATTTTGGCTGTAATTGGATATCGTTTTATAGCAAACAAAAAGAAAACTAAAAATGCTGATGAGAGGGTGTGAGGTAATATGCAGAGAGACCACAAACAGGAGACTTTTCTTTATGGCCTTATGTTGAATACTTATCCTTTCTTAATAATTATGTTACAGATCATTAACATAGCAAATTATTGTTTACAAGTACACAACATAATAATACATGTATACCATATCAAACAAATTCTTTATCAAAAGCATCCTTTAAAAAAAAATCAAGTAATTAAAAGCATCTTTTATCAATTCAGTAATAAGTATACCACTGCAAGCTACTAATATTTAATTTTGCCGACATCCTGGTAAGGTTAGTTTAAAGCAGGGCTACCACGTGCAGGTCCCAGGATACCAGCCCCACGCGCCTTTTGGGTCTTGGGGCCCATCGTCCTACACAAAGTGTAGCTTTCCGGTCCACCCCCAGAAGGGAGCGCCCTCACCTACTCGGCAGCGGTCCCCTTCTCTAAGTTTGCAGAAAGGAACTCCTACTGTTCGTTGACCATTTGTGATCACATCGATACCACTGCTCCTATACCGGAGGTGCAGGCCCGATGCACCTTTAAGATCAACAGCCAGCTGAGTACTATGTTTACCCTGGCCAGTAGTAGGACCCCACATGCCTCGAATGCTATGTGTCCAGGCCCCTTTCGCAGTGTTAGGAAACGCCTTTGTCTTCAACTTTATCGGTACGATGCACAACATGTTGAAGTTTGATCAATCCAATCAAATCGCCGCACCACATGAATCGCCGCACCACATGAATCGCCGCACCACCCGAATCGCCGCACCACCTGATTCGTCGGGAATTGCCTTTGTCTTCAACTTTATCGGTTCGATGCACAACATGTTGAAGTTTGATCAATCCAATCAAATCGCCGCACCACCTGATTCGTCCGGGAATTGCCTTTGTCTTCAACTTTATCGGTTCGATGCACATGTTGAAGTTTGATTAATCCAATCAAATCGCCGCACCACATGAATCGCCGCACCACATGAATCGCCGCACCACCCGAATCGCCGCACCACCTGATTCGTCGGGAATTGCCTTTGTCTTCAACTTTATCGGTTCGATGCACAACATGTTGAAGTTTGATCAATCCAATCAAATCGCCGCACCACCTGAATCGCCGCACCACCTGATTCGTCCGGGAATTACCTTTGTCTTCAACTTTATCGGTTCGATGCACAACATGTTGAAGTTTGATTAATCCAATCAAATCTAATCGCCGCACCACCTGAATCGCCGCACCACATGAATCGCCGCACCACCTGATTCGTCGGGAATTGCCTTTGTCTTCAACTTTATCGGTTCGATGCACAACATGTTGAAGTTTGATCAATCCAATCAAATCGCCGCACCACCTGAATCGCCGCACCACCTGATTCGTCCGGGAATTGCCTTTGTCTTCAACTTTATCGGTTCGATGCACAACATGTTGAAGTTTGATCAATCCAATCAAATCTAATCGCCGCACCACCTGATTCGTCGGGAATTGCCTTTGTCTTCAACTTTATCGGTTCGATGCACAACATGTTGAAGTTTGATAAATCCAATCAAATCGAATCGCCGCACCACCCGAATCGCCGCGCCACCCGAATCGCCGCGCCACCCAAATCGCCGCCGGACGCGAATCGTCGCCGAACCCAAATCATAGACGAACGTGAATCGTCGCCAAACCCGAATCAACGCAATTTTTTAGGGATCCAAAGTCATCGCACTTCGCGTGCGTGTGAGATTACTTGCAATGGTGTACTTATAAAAATAATAACTTAGGCCTATTTACATAAAATATGCAACTCAACTTGGATTATCCTTCCAGTCTGTCTCAGCTGTTGAAGATTTGAACGTTACTTCTTCAGACAAAACAGCAAGGGTGGTAGGCCTTGGGAGGGTTGGTCTGCAAACTCCATCAGCTAATAATTGTTTAATAAAAAGATTAGGAATGGAAAGCAATAATTCACTGGTTTATATTGGAGATCATGATGATAGGTTATCAAAAATTGATTTTCACATTTGCTGCTGAACTGAATTCCTTTACTTGTGGTCCCAGTAGAAACCCATGTTTTTTTTTAGAGATACAAAAAAGAATTAAAATTGTCTAAATTTTGACCAAGATAATAGTGTTATTTAAAAAAAGAAATCAATTTTTTTTTAGTGACCTTGTGTACATCTTTGATCTGTGACTTAGATCTGTGACTTCATGAGTGAAAATTTCATCAAAAGGTTGATATACCTGCCAAGGTATATTTAGTGCCCTTAAATTTTTTTTTAACACTGTCAAACCTTGCGCGTAGTAAGTACATTTACAGGTCAAAATGAATCGACTGTTTTTGACTGGTAAAAGCATTGTCTTGTATTGTTGAGGGTGGTCAAAATAAAAATAAAAACCAGTCAAAAATACCCCTGTGTGCACATTTGGGTCAACAGGCAGATGACTGGTTTTGACCACTATAGCTACTTGCCACTAAAGTTCAGCAAAGGAGGCATACATCCCGGGGGATATATGGGTAGAATTTCATATCCGACCGCCACTTTTTCTCATTCAATATAACCAATAATGTAATCTTACCTACCCACTAAGGTGGAGAACATATGGATGATGATGGACATACTTCAAGTTATTCCAGGATATTTATTTCATGAAAAATCAGGCATTTTGTATACGATGACGTCCTCAGTCATGTCAGTCTGGTCTTGTGATCTCCCCCATTATTGACCAACACGGTCATTGTAGATGCACAGTGGCAACTATAATAGAATCCTTCTATTTTCTGAAGGGGAGGATTGTTTTTATAAAGGAAATAAAGTCCGAAAACTATCAAAATGTGGATATTAAAGATAGTTTTCACTTTCTGTACCCCCAAAAATCGATATAATAATTTTTAACTGGTTAGTGGTTGCAAAAAAATTCCAAAAAAGGGTCCTAAAACCGACAACTCATGACTAGGCAGTTTCATGAAAATTTGAAGTTGCTTCAATGCTTTTAAATGTCATATCACTGGATAGAACAACAAATTAGAAAGAAAATGAGGGGTCAATGGTCATGATAGGTTAACCCTATGCAAAGTTACAAATTTTTGTTGATTTAAATATTTGGTCATTTTTAAGATCCAGTTTCAATGGAAAAGGTTGTGACCGAATGTGCCTGCAATGTATCCTTGTAGTACTAACAAAGTCTATTTTCAGCAAGTTGCACTGTTTTAAAGCCAACGTTACAGTTGGCATGGATTGATCATTTAAGATAACCACGATGTGTAGTATCCATTTATCGACAATAGAAGTGACTACATCCATAGACTACCCTTTATATTAGAATTTTACCATGAAAGTTCGGCAGGTCACAAACTTTTACAGTACAAAAGCATATGAAAAATAGCGCCACCAACGGCGGTTTGCGTGAATCTGCCTATCATGACAACTGACGACAACACGTTCTAAATGCACTGAAAACTCAAAAATAAAGTTATAAATATGTTTATACGGGACAGTGGCATACATACAGGGTTTCAGTTTTTGATTTAGTTTTAATTAGCAATAAAAAATGATTTTCTTCGCTGCAGTAGTATTGGCCGCCATCTTGCTTGTGCAACGTAAAAGGACTGTACCATTATGTGAAATGATTAAAGTAAACCAGACTACAAGTGGGGTGACATCATAATGCACCCGGGCTGTGTCCGTGTCCCGCCGGCGCACAAAATTTATTTTCATGTACAATGGTCATAATTTTATAGTAGCCTATATATTGTGTCCTAGTATTTTATTTTGTAAAAAATTAATACAAAGTGCATTATATTTACCTTGTACGTTTTAACGTTTTAACTGGTATAAATACCAGACCTATAATACAAAAATTTGTATGTTTCCTACATCTGTAAACATAATTATACATGATTGTAATTATATTGCAATTCATTGTTATTGTTTTACACTCCATAAAAATACAACAAAAGACTTCCCCTCCCCTCCCATGCTGGCATGGGCCCACAAATAAATTTCACCCTTTGACATAATGGTACAGTCCTTTTGTGTTGCGCAAGCAAGATGGCGGTCAATATTACTGCAGCGAAGAAAATCATTTTTTATTGCTAATTAAAACCACTTTTTCAAAAACTGAAACCCTGTATGTATGCCACTGTCTCTTATAAACATATTTATAACTTTTGAGTTTTCAGTGCATTTAGAACGTGTTGTTGTCAGTTGTCGTGAGTTGTCGGTTTTTACTAGTAGGACCGCCAAAAAACTCTTAAAAAGTGGCGGTCGGATACGACATTCTTTCCCGATATATACCGTGCACCCGAATTTCAAAATCACCCACGCCCTCCCCTTTTCCCACATAACATAGGCCCTTATACCTACTTATTCACCACCCCCCCACCCCCCCCCCCCCCACCCATTTTAAAACCGGCAAAATCAGCATACAGGTTTGTTATTATGTCACCTGCTCACGAGCTTTTTATTAGCCAGGGAATAATAACGAATTTACATGTTTTAGACCGAAATGTTTTTGACAAACTGAAAACGTTGGGAAGCCGTATGGTTGAGTAAGTGGCCCTTGAAGCAGACGACCATTTTCGAATTTACAAATATACAAAAATTCTAGACTGAATATTTGTCTTATTTTCAACACTAACGAATTAGTAATACTTACTAATTAGTCAGATTTTGATATTTTTACTTTTCGTTTACTTATTTTTTCGATGTTTATCGATTGATAACATAACGACGACTTACCTATTCACTCATGGCAGTTTTCTAGTTTGTATAAAATGCGCGCCAATCACGTGGTCCTGCGGTCGAGTGACTCGACTCGCTGCGTACCATGCATGTAGAAAAGGAAGCCGGAACCAGTCGAAACTAAAACGCCCTCATCGAAGAGTTATCAAACTGTCAACCGCTTGCGCATGTGCAATGCTGTTCCCACGTGATTTGTTTTTAGTTTCGTGTAGGGTGGCAATAGAATATCATGAATTATTCATTGTTACAAATGTTATTTAGGGTAATTATCAAAATATAGCCTTAAAGGTGCAAAATCATTCCCCATACGTTACATATTTTATATTAATTTAATAAAATACTTAAATTGTTAATATTGGTTGCATCTAATTGGTAACGCCAAACAAATAAAACGTATTTTGGGGGCTATATTTTGTAAAATGTAATGATGGAAAATGGTTTGATGCAATTCTGACACAATTTTGGGACATTACTTTTTCTTTATATGGTCACAATTGCTATGTATTGACAACATTGTTGGAGTCTTTGCATAAAATTTAACTACCTATTACTTTGCCAACATTTATAAATACATTGGTTATCAATATTTCAGTGCCTAAAATATGATTCCCAAGTTTTAAAGTTACCAAGCGTTATTGTAGTAAATGTATATTAATTATTTACTTATTTTCTGCACATAGGCTAATGACACTCTGGTTTACTCACAGATAATCACAATTAGTTAGAATTCAGGGCTTTATTAGTAAAAGTTAATTCAACATAATATTATAATGATTGCCTAATTTCACAGATTTACATGTATATCTTGCAAATAAAAACTTTATCCATGATAATTTGGTTTCTTCAAGTGAAATAAACATTTTAAGGCATGAACTTATCTACTCTAAACATTTCAAGGCACTTACCATAGTACCAGTAATATACTAACAATTTTAAGGCACTTAATCTTTGCTAAACCGGATTCAAGTTCTGGTGTTAGCAACATAATGTGGGTTCGAATCACGGCCGTGACACTTGTGTCCTTGAGCAAGACACTTAATCATAATTGCTTCTCTCCACCCAGGGGTTAAATGGGTACCTGTGAAGGCAGAGTTGGTTTGCTCTATATGCGCTAGAAATGGCAGCAATTGAGCTGTATACTCCCCGGGGAGCTGAGATGGTTTCAGGAATGATTTATGAGCCTTATGAGCCTTATGAGCCTTATGAGCAGGGATAATAATATAATGCGCCTTGAGCACCACTTAGTTGGTGGATACGTGCGCTATATAAATCCACACATTATTATTATTATTATTATTATTATAAGGGAAGGTACAACTTTGGTAATTACATGATTATCAAATTGACAAATTATTATTTAAAAACTTACTTGGTGTAAAGTTTGAGGAAAAATAATTATATCTAAAGACTGAAGTGCTTTTCCTATTGTGATAAAACTTTCATAGGTCACTTTTATTATATATTTCTTGAAAACTAGAGGTTTGGTATGAACATACATAACCAAATTGTTGTAACTTACCTTTACATTAAAAACAAAAATTTCAAGGCATATTTGATTTATTCCTATACTATACTATCAAATGTTTCTTACAGTTCAAGTCTTCTTAAAAAATTATTCTTATTTTATATAAAGATAATGGACGGATCATTCATAGTATTTCATAAATATAAACATCTGTATTGACACACTGGTAAAATGTAAACCACCAATATTGCTCTGGCAATAACAATTTGTCCAACAGATTATGAATATTCAAAATATAGGCAAATAATATTCAATAACTAAACAATGAATATTAGGTATATAGATAATATTCAAAATGTAGACACTGAATATTCAATATGTAAACCATGAATATTAGGTACAATACAATTATTATACAGACTGTCTTTGTAGAACAAGTAAACCTCAGGCATAAGAAATAAATGTGTCTCATTTGGAAAGATTAATAAACATGGTTTTGCCAAATAATATAGACACTCAATCTTTACTTGAACACTAATTTCACCATGCATAATTCTGTTAATAATTAATTTGAAGATCACCCTAAAATAAATTTTGAGAATGTTTTTATAATCTGTTGCACCCCGTTTAGGAAAAAAACAAGAAACAACCAACAAATGGAATATTGTTTCTTCTTTACTCAGTCATTTTAGTGTCGTACTGGGAACTATTTATATATTTTATTTCTTTAATTTTTAATCTTGGGAAACCGTCAGTGAAACACTGAATATTTGCTAACCGTTTAACCCAAACTTTCACGGTGAGTTAACCAGTCAGCAAATGGCACAATGTGTATAAGTTTTCAATCAAAAAGCATCAATAAACTTCCCGCAATGATTGTTTAATAACCAATATGGCAAAAAGACTGTAGTTTTGGTCGGTTAACCATCCCAGCACTATTTTAGTGATTTGACTCAAAGCTGAGAAATGGCATTAACAAAAGTTTATGAACAAATGTAACTTACAAAATGGTCGATAGCAAAAGTTGTCAATTACCAAACCTTATTGGTCAATCCATGCTGTTTGATTGACAGGTGTATTACATAGTACATCAGGCAAAATATATATAGCAAAAAGGTATAATGCATAAGTCACAACAAATGTTCACTGAAACATGGAGCAATACTACTTTTAACCAGTTCGCGTCGGAGGCCGTGTATACACGCAATTTTTTTTTGCACCGCGGATCGGAGAGCGTCTAAACACGCCACAGGAAACTCCGGAATATATGTATGCATGCTTGGTTCAGCCATGCGTGCACGGTGACATGTTCGGAAGTGCCGGCCACCCGCTGTGGAAGCTTCCATTAACGTGTGTGTGGGAAAAAGAAACCGGCCACAGGGGCCCAGAAAAACTTTTTTATTCCCGACGCAAACTGGTTAAAAAGCATCTAACTGATGACATAGCTGGTATTATATTTCCAAAAGAAACATTTACAAATACTGTGTAAATGTATTGTTGTCCCTACCTTGTATTAATTTTGAAAGACATTATCTTTGAAGATGTTATGGAACACATAAATATATACAAGTAAATAAAATGAACAAATTAAATGAATGTAACACTATTTAGGAATGTATAAATGCCCTTTGAATCGTTGGTAAAATAGTTTTATATACAGAGTCAAAGCTGCACATTTTCTCTGTTTCCACTTCCCATAAGTGTTAGTCCAGCTACTTGAATAAAGCTACATGAATCTGAAGAGTATATGAAAGTGAATCTTGTCGCTTCATTTGTAAAAGTTTTTTCCTACTGCATTGTACATCCTTAAGAAATGGACATAGCCATTGTCAAATCCAACAACAGCACTCTGATTATCAGGAGAGAAGTCATAGGACGTGACCTTAGCTAACTGCAGCATGAACTTGCCGACAAGCTGACCAGCACCAGCCTTGGAGGAATGTAGAGCGCCATCAGTGACATGATTCTCTATGATCCCCTGCAACTGATTCAAGAGAGGTCTGCTGGGGTTGACGAAGCCCTGCGCAGGAACCAGCATCCCATCATAAGCTCCTGGCATGCAAATCGTCTCCAATGGCTTCTCCAGATTCTTGCTGAAGACTTGTATGATGCCTTCAAAGGACTCCTCCTCTGACCTTTGACCTTTACCATGGAGCATATTCTGCATTCACGCCTCTGTTGGAACACAATGCAGCTGTCCAGCAGAAACCCAACTTGGTGAAATCGACTGACACAAGTTGGACGTCCCATATTTGGAGCAGTGGCAAAGAGCGACAATATTCTAACTTTCTGGTCATCGGTCATCTGGAAGGTTCTTTCAACAAGGTTCTTTCAGTATCCAATGCAGCAGGAGTGACCTGAGTATAAATATTGAATAACAAAAGGATTGTTGAAAGCAAAATGTGGATAACATTATCCAAATAAGGAATTCCAGATGAAAAATAGAAATGGAGAAGAGGGACCTCTCAAAAATCAAGTTGTTGGGAGAAGGGATGGTCTACTGAGGGGGCTACTAGTAGATGAGGGCCACTGATAAGGAAGTACCTGACCTCTGGTTGGGGAGGGACAAATTTGAGGGGAATGCCCACTTGGAGAAAAGGTCAGAGAGGGGGAAGACCCTCATCAGAGAGGTAAGGGACCACTTGGAAAGTATGGCCCACAGAGAGGGAGTGCAAATTCAAGGGACCTTGGTCCCTCAAGAGGGAAAGGGAAAGCCTTTTGGGAAGAAAACAAAGGAAAAGGGCTCCCATTTTCACAAGGGAAGGGCCACCCCTAAGGGATGAATATAAAAGAGCCTCGAGTAATCAAGGATGAGTGTCGAGTAATCAAGGTTGTGGAGTGTCGTGGCCGAGCGGTCTAGCTTACCGGACTCAAGTTCTGGTGTTAGCAGCAGAATGTGGGTTCGAATCCCGGCCGTGACACTTGTGTCCTTGAGCAAGACACTTAACCATAATTGCTTATATAGGGGCAGAGGCAGTTTAACAACTGCCTTGTTCTGGACTAGTTACCCCTCCCAGTCCTATTCACACCGTGAAGAGGCTGGTTATTAACTTGTCTTGTTTCGGTGCGAGGGGCTGGTTTCTTCAGTGTGGAGTCGTTGTAACAACTCAATGACTTAGTAGCCCCCACCTTGGAGTGGCCATTGGCCTTGTGTGGGGCGAATTGCATAAAATAAAAATAAATGGTGATGGAAAGGCTTTTAATGAAGTTGAGGAATAGCAAAGAACTATCATACATACCAAGACATCTGATTTAAGCTTGAATTCCAGAACATCTTGAGGGTAGTCCTGGGCACTGGCACACTGTCTGGGTGAAGGTGCCACTCCTCGAGCACCCTCTCATGTCTGGACGGTTAGAGGTGGTAAAACAGGCCAGGAGAACGCCACGAAAAATGGTGAAGATGAGTCGTGGGTTTACATAGGGCATCAGTCTGGAGATGAATGGAGACAGAAAACTTGAGAATTTTTTTCCATCCTCCTTAATATATCAGTTTTGTTGAAAGATTTAATGACCCTGCAATTTATTTTTGGTTCATATGATCGCTTCCTCCCTCACCCCTTGCTTCAATTCCTCAGTACCTGTGTGTTCCCATCATGACCTTGTTGTTGGTGTGAAGTGGGGGACAATTATGTTCCAGATGTCAAAGTCACTCCCCTTGCAAGAGCTGGCGATGAAATCCTCAGACATGCATAACACTTGTCCTTGCTCTGAAAACAGAATCAAACACATTGATTTTTTAAAATAAAGACTCTAATGATATAATGTTATGAATAACAGTGGCTTCATCCAATGTTGTACCTTCTCTTAAAAACAAATTAAAATCCACACTTACTACAAGACTCGGCAGATCTCAAATGGAGAACTACGTTCGGTGGGGTTGTAGCTATAGTGACACTCCAAAGCCAATGTTCGTTGTCATTTTGGCATGATGTTACTGCATGGCGACCATCTGTTGAATATACACAGCTTTCTACTGGCCCATCATGACTCTACAAGGAAGAACAATATATTGCTATGGTTACCCCTTTCTTCCAGTTTACACTATTCATAAAATGTCTGTAAATGCATCAAGATATAAACCCCAGTATATGAAAATCTCATTTAATTAACCCTTTCATTACCGATTTGTTTCAACAGGATGTCCCACTGGTTACCGAATTGTTTGCCCAGTCATGCATGAATTCACACATTATTGCACAACAGTATGCATCCATTTACAGGCACTTTTTCTAAACTCATTTTTCAACATGAAGACTTTGTTGGAGATAGATACATTCAATGAAATGATTGTTGCTTATGAAATTCCCTTTCATATGATACCAAAATCATTGGCATTGCATATAAAATGATCAAGTTATTTATTTTACTTCCCCTGACTTTGTTTCACAAACACAGAGAGCATTTTGTACACAAGTGTATGGCGTTCTATAGCACAAATGAAAGGATTGACTTGTATTATGTCTGATTTCTATAATAGCAACATGTAGGTTGGGCTATACCATTAGAAAGATAAGGAATCAGTCTTTCCAACCATATATAGCATGGGTATGGACTGCGAAGAAGGGAAAAAATACAGCCGTTTTAAAATCTGGCCATGATACTCCCAATTAAGTTCTGTGTGTATGGTGACCTTGGTCAACTAAAGTCGCCAATGGTAAGCAACAGGGGTACATGTATGTGTGTTGTAGACTAAAGTCGCCAAAATTCGCCAATGGTAGTGAAAGGGTTCAAGAATAATAGTGAAAATATATTTTGATTGTTCGTATTCATTCTTTGGATGAAGAAATTCAATTTGTTAATTTTTTAAAGTACTTTTTGTGAAATGATAGTAACCAAGGCAAAAATATTTCAAGAGATGTTTGACATCATTACCAACTGTACACTAAGCAAGTTTTTATATAACACTGTGAAATTTTGCTCTAAGAGAATTTAAAGGCTATAGACTGACTTAAAACCAAAAAACCCAATAAACACAATGAAGAAAAAAATGTTAGATACTCATACCAGATTTTTTGTGACACTCCCCGTCATGCTAGCCGTATCCCAGATCCTGACTGAGTTGTCCTGGCTTCCCATCGCCAAAAGCACATCCTCGTGTAGTGTCTCCCCAAAATCTGCCGATATGATGGGCCCGGTGTGACCCTGCAACAGGCACCACTGCACGATGGGGTGAAGACGTAACACCTTAAGAAATCATCACAAGATTGAATTAAATCCCAAATACAATTAAAGTCACACATAAGATTTGAGGCTGTGCATGGTGGAATATCGATATCGTTTCGGTTTGCGGTAACACCATGTGTTTATCTCAACTATCGCAAAGCTGAGGTACAGGGAGAACCAATGTCGGGCAACTCGCTTTTCTCTACTGTCGTTAAGTGAGAAATATGGTTCAGGAAGAACCATGACAAAGATTAAAGCAGGCTAATCGAAACGTTGAGAATAACCTGTGAAGTGCCCATGGTTCTCCCTGAACCATATTTCTCACTTAGCGATAGTACAGATAAACAAGTTGCCCGACATTGGTTCTCCCTTGAACCTTTCTCACTTAACGAAGGTTGAGATACGAGTTGTGCGATAAGGTTCTTTTCAGAACCTGTACCTCATCTTCGCGATAGTTGAGATAAACACATGGTGTTACCGCAAAACGAAACGATAAAGTCACACACTTAAAGTTACACAGTAACCCTTATGGGTATGGTTACCGTACCTTCAAATCACTTTCCCCAGTAAACTTCTGAACACTGTTTACAAACAGATAGAAAATGGTCATCATTGCTGAAACGTCCTCTAGAGATTAAACTACAGAATGACTCTGTCTGTCTGTCTGTCTATGTGCCATCTCCTGCCAGGAGGTCGGCTGCCATGGTTTTCCATAGGGCGTGGTCCTGTGACGTCCTCACACACTCCCTGTATTGCATCCCTATCCATTCCTTGATATTTGTGATCCACTTTAGTCGTCGTCCCCTTTTTCTTGGGAACATTTCAAAAGGGACATCAAGGCTAAGACCAGGGCAACAGCGAGAGTGCCCACCTTGAAATTCAAGGACTGCAAGATATACATTAACCCTAACCTTAATTTCCAAATCATCCAAAGGATTTTGGAGGATTGAGGTTACATGCTACATGCTCTTTGCTAAAGTGAATTGATTTTGGAGGATTGAGTTTATTAGGCATACTTGCCTTTCCGGACATGTACATCCATGTTTGTTGTAGTGATTGCAAGGTCAGTGCTTGGGTCAGTGGACACTGTTTATTGCTCTATGCATGCAGGGAGGGTCCCTGGCCATGTATCACAGATTAGAAACACATATGTGCATACATGTCATGTGCTTGCTTTACTACTGAAGGATTTTGGAGAATTCAGGTTATTTGTAAGCAAATGGGCCTAGGGAGTTAGGAAGGATTCAGGTTATGTGTAAGCAAATGGGCCTAGGGAGTTAGGAAGGATTCAGGTTGTGTGTCAGCAAATGGGCCTAGGGAGTTAGGAAGGATTCAGGTTATGTGTAAGCAAATGGGCCCGGAGTTAGGAAGGATTCAGGTTATGTGTAAGCAAGTGGGCCTAGGGAGTTAGGAAGGATTCAGGTTATGTGTAAGCAAGTGGGCCTAGGGAGTTAGGAAGGATTCAGGTTATGTGTAAGCAAGTGGGCCTAGGGAGTTAGGAAGGATTCAGGTTATGTGTAAGCAAGTGGGCCTAGGGAGTTAGGAAGGATTCAGGTTATGTGTAAGCAAGTGGGCCTAGGGAGTTAAGAAGGATTCAGGTTATGTGTAAGCAAATGGGCCTAGGGAGTTAGGAAGGATTCAGGTTATGTGCAAGCAAATGGGCCTAGGGAGTTAGGAAGGATTCAGGTTATGTGTAAGCAAATGGGCCTAGGGAGTTAGGAAGGATTCAGGTTATGTGTAAGCAAATGGGCCTAGGGAGTTAGGAAGGATTCAGGTTATGTGTAAGCAAGTGGGCCTACGGAGTTAGGAAGGATTCAGGTTATGTGTAAGCACTGGGCCTAGGGAGTTAGGAAGGATTCAGGTTATGTGTAAGCAAGTGGGCCTAGGGAGCTAGGAAGGATTCAGGTTAGGTGTAAGCAAGTGGACCTAGGGAGTTAGGAAGGATTCAGGTTAGGCCTGTGCGAATAATTCGATTATTCGAATATTCGCGAATAGTTGTTGCTAATCGTACTCGTATTCGCGGTATTTGAATTATTCGATTAATCGCGCAGGCGCGAATACCTGGCAACTATTCGCGAATAATGACCAATTGCCTTCCAAACCATCCATAACTTGTGGTCGTGAAGTGTTTGCTAACTATTCGCAACCACTATTTGTGAGTAATCCTATTAAGCTGGCAATTACAGTTTTGTCTAGTCATAGGAGTAAGCATTGTAGTGTTTGTAACTAGTAATGCCTTTGAGGAAGCCGACAAGTCAGGCTGGCTGTCTGTGACTGCAGCGACTGTTACCTGCAATAATGCATTGCCTTTACAACACAACATAAAAATTGCGGTCGTGAACTGTTCGTGAACTATTCGCGAACACGAGTAGTGCCTTTGAGGGAGCCGACAGGGCAGCCTGGATGGCTGTGACTGCATCGACTGTAAAAGTAGCATAAACTTAAAAGTAGCATAAACTGAAGGTAATTACTAATTAAATTTGAACACTACAAAATCATGTAACGTTTTTGTTTTTGAAGAAAAGCTGGAGATGATGAATTAATGATTAAACAACTGCGATTAATGTTTCATGTTGTTTATTTATTACACATCGATTTGTTTGAAAATGTCAATTTATTTTCATAAATATTAACTACGAAAAGCATGGTCTTTGGTCACTGTCTTTCGTATTGCTGGTGTAATTGCCTTTGCAATTAGGTCTACTGATGAGTAATGATAAATCCCACCGATCCACTTATTGCATGACGTAATTGTTTGCCAAGAAAAGTTTGTCCAATAATGATAACGTAATTTGCGGTGAGCACAAGTCAATCACAAAACGCATAGGCCGTCGTACAAAATCAGTTCAGGTACACTCACCACGCGTGCGTGCCTGAACCAAAGGTTTTTAAGCATAGTGCGGGGCACACTGCAGAAGCTAGCTTTGGACGTAAACAACGAACATGTCTAAAAAGTGGCCCCTGCATGAGCATAAACACGTACTGCTTGCATGGTTATTTATTTTGTGTATAGGACTAGGCTAATCGATTTGAAATAACAGGGGTGACCGTCAACTTATTGGTATTTCTTAACGGCGACTTAAATATAAACAAGATCTATTCAATGCGTTCATTTTATGGGGTTTAGGTGGACTTCCCTCTGTTGACATGGGATGAACGTAACTGCGCGTGACTTAGCATGTGCTCAATGTGCACTGTTAATGCTAATTTGTGCTGGAAGTTTCCCACGCTGCCAGAGTAATAACTCGACGGCGATTGGATTTTCACTTACGAAAATGTATTATTTCGAGTACAATTTTGCAAGAAATAAAGAAAAAAGGCATGAAAGAGCTTAATGTATGTGTTTGTTTATTGTCTGAATGTTACAAATAGGCCAGAAATTACTGTCAAAGCAATTGTTTTTAATGTTTTAGTACTTTTATAAACCGCGGGAAAAAATGGCCAACTATTCGCGAATAGTCGATTATTCGCGAAAAGTTGCGCGCGATTAATCGAACAGTAAATTTTTACTATTCGCCCAGGCCTAATTCAGGTTATGTGTAAGCAAGTGGGCCTAGGGAGTTAGGAAGGATTCAGGTTATGTGTAAGCAAGTGGGCCTAGGGAGTTAGGAAGGATTCAGGTTATGTGTAAGCAAGTGTGCCTAGGGAGTTAGGAAGGATTCAGGTTATGTGTAAGCAAGTGGGCCTAGGGAGTTAGGAAGGATTCAGGTTATGTGTAAGCAAGTGGGCCTAGGGAGTTAGGAAGGATTCAGGTTATGTGTAAGCAAGTGGGCCTAGGGAGTTAGGAAGGATTCAGGTTATGTGTAAGCAAGTGGGCCTAGGGAGTTAGGAAGGATTCAGGTTATGTGTAAGCAAGTGGGCCTAGGGAGTTAGGAAGGATTCAGGTTATGTGTAAGCAAGTGGGCCTAGGGAGTAAGGAAGGATTCAGGTTATGTGTAAGCAAATGGGCCGAGGGAGTTAGGAAGGATTCAGGTTATGTGTAAGCAAATGGGCCTAGGGAGTTAGGAAGGATTCAGGTTATGTGTAAGCAAGTGGGCCTAGGGAGTTAGGAAGGATTCAGGTTATGTGTAAGCAAGTGGGCCTAGGGAGTAAGGAAGGATTCAGGTTATGTGTAAGCAAATGGGCCGAGGGAGTTAGGAAGGATTCAGGTTATGTGTAAGCAAATGGGCCTAGGGAATTAGGAAGGATTCAGGTTATGTGTAAGCAAATGGGCCTAGGGAGTTAGGAAGGATTCAGGTTATGTGTAAGCAAATGGGCCTAGGGAGTTAGGAAGGATTCAGGTTATGTGTAAGCAAATGGGCCTAGGGAGTTAGGAAGGATTCAGGTTATGTGTAAGCAAATGGGCCGAGGGAGTTAGGAAGGATTCAGGTTATGTGTAAGCAAATGGGCCTAGGGAGTTAGGAAGGATTCAGGTTATGTGTAAGCAAATGGGCCTAGGGAGTTAGGAAGGATTCAGGTTATGTGTAAGCAAATAGGACTAGGGAGTTAGGAAGGATTCAGGTTATGTGTAAGCAAATGGGCCTAGGGAGTTAGGAAGGATTCAGGTTATGTGTAAGCAAATAGGACTAGGGAGTTAGGAAGGATTCAGGTTATGTGTAAGCAAATGGGCCTAGGGAGTTAAGGTTTAAGGGGCTTTTAATGAAAGGGACAATATCATCACGATCAGAGACTTTCAACAAGGCATGGAATCGACGACATAGATTATTAAGATGAACACAGTGACTGAATATTACTGGCTCATTTATGCAGCAGTAACGTTAATATGACCTTATCATGTGGGGTATTATTTTCAGTCACTGAGTTAATCTAAAACTAGCACCCCAATTCCATGCCCTGTTGATCGTGACGTTATTTTCCCTTTAATAATCAAGAGGGATGGAAGAAACCAACAGATAGGTAAGTAGACAGACGGAACAACAAACTTACTTCCATTGCACTTTTTCCCGGCTATCTGTATGTTCTATATAGGCTATAACTGTCTCCGGTGACAATCTCTCAACGAGTGTGTTGTCAGCGTGGTCTAATACATCTACACAAACAATCACAACAATTCAGTTCAAGTTAAAGGGAAGGTACAACATTGGTAATGTTGGCAAAACTGCTTTTGTGAGTATGCTTACTCTCTTTGAATCAAGATATACATTGAAGGGAAGGTACAACATTGGTAATGTTGGCCAAACTGCTTCTATGAGTATGCTTACTCTCTTTGAATCAAGATATACATTGAAGGGAAGGTACAACATTGGTAATGTTGGCAAAACTGCTTCTATGAGTATGCTTACTCTCTTTGAATCAAGATATACATTCAAGGGAAGGTACAACATTGGTAATGTTGGCAAAACTGCTTCTATGAGTATGCTTACTCTCTTGGAATCAAGATATACATAGAAGGGAAGGTACATCATTAGTAATGTTGGCAAAACTGCTTCTATGAATATGCTTACTCTCTTTGAATCAAGATATACATTGAAGGGAAGGTACAACATTGGTAATGTTGGCAAAACTGCTTCTATGAGTATGCTTACTCTCTATGAATCAAGATATACATTAAAGGGAAGGTACATCATTAGTAATGTTGGCAAAACTGCTTCTATGAGTACGCTTACTCTCTTTGAATCAAGATATACATTGAAGTGAAGTTACACCATTGGTAATGTTGGCAAAACTGCTTCTATAAGAATGTTTACTGGCTTTGAATCAAGATTATAATAGACAATCAAAAGCATTCACAATATTTACATAAAAGACTAGGAGCAAAACGTTGCCATATAGCAACTTTTTGAAAATGTGCAACTCAAAAAGATCTGTAAAAAAATCCTGAAATCATGAAAAATCCTGAGAAATCACAGACCTGCCATGGGCTTGGTTCTTTATTCCCTTCCTAACATAAAGAAAACTATGATAAATAGACAACTCACTTTCATTTTGGAACATTCTGGGGAACGAAGAGGGGGAGCACTGACTGCAAAGCAGCAACTTGAGGTTCTACTAAGGTATGTTGGTGAGCCAATCTTGATGAGACCGTTGTGCTGGATGAAGATGGTATCCGTCGTCAGGTTACCATGGATAATGGGTGGATCACACGTGTGGAGATAACTACAATTAATAAAACGAGACAAAAAATTTCAATTACAGTTATTTCAGAACTGGTTCACTACAACTGCCGGATAGAAATACTGGTGTTGTATTAGAACATTATTAAAATGCAAACAGAAAGAATAAATTATATTGCAAACAATTCTGTAATGATTTTTGACCCAAAAGTGATTGAAGATTGGGTAAAATGAGGCTGTGGATATGTGTAACAGGAAAAACAGAGGTTGATGAGTTTCAGTTAAGTTTTTATAACATAACCATTTAAGCAATACACCAATTACCAATACAATAGGTAAACTGCAGACTTATGTGACTTGTAACTCTTGAGTCACATTTGTTAGTGACTTGGATCCAGACTCAAATTGACTAACTCAAACAATCAAACAATCAAGTGGCATTGTTCTCAGGCATAAACACCAGTTAATACGAACAAAAACATTTGAAATGAAATTCTTACATCGAGTTGTCTCGGTTTGGCCTTGTAGCTGAACGGTGGGTAGAATAACTGAAGTCGTACCTTCTTGTCTGTGTCGGGGCTGCCGTTAGCACCAACAACCTTAAAACGTAAAGAAAATCAAGCAACAGTTACAAAAAGCTTTTGCTGGGCACAACTGACTAAAAAAACTTGAAGACCAACTAAACTGAATGTTCACAGGTTGTTAATGAATACACCAACATACCAAAAGTGTAATTTTCCCTTTAAAAGGACATTACCATCACAATCGACAGGGCATGAAATCAGAGTGCTAGTTTTAGATTAACTCAGTGACTGAAAATAATACTCCACATGATAAGGTAATTTTCACTCACTGTGTTCACCTTAAACTAGGACACCGATTCCATGCCCTGTGGAATGTCTGCTCTGATCATGAAAAAAAGTACTCTTTCTTTAATGTATTTCACTTTTATATTTATTTCACTGTGACATTACCTGGGATAACATTATTTCTAGGGAAGATATCTTACCTTCAACAAGAACTGTTTCAAAAAAGGTATTTACCCATCTACCCAACCATTTTTTCATTGTAATCTTAAATTAAAGCCTTGATTTCACAAGTATAATTATGACATTTGATGTAAATTGCAAAAACCCTTACCTTGAGAAATCCCCATGCTATCCTGTGCCATCCACCTTCTCCTTGTAACATCTTGGACTTTGTGGCGGAAACATTCATGCTGACAAAATCAAGTATCTTCACAGGACATGAGAATAAAATATCTTGGTTACCACAAAGAGAGATTTTGGACATCAATTTGTTTCATGATAAAATAGATAGTATGTTATATTTAAGATACCCAAACTATTTATTTATCAATTACTCATTTATTAATTTCTTATTTCAAATGGGTGGTCCATTCAGTGGCATCCAATGTCTCCCATGGATATCAGCAGATATATATACAAACACAGTCAACAATATACACAAATCACACATTTCCAATTAAACACATGAAACTAAAACTTAAGTAAAGACTGTTTGCGCTGACATCATGTAGAAATTCTCTTTTGAGCAGTAAATAGTTCTGAAAAGAACCAGTTCATTACAACTCGATGTAGAAGAGTAGATGTGATCAGCAAAAGAACCTGACTTATAAAAAAAACAGCCACAAAACTTTGGAGCTGAAGAAAAAAAATGGCTTGATGATGATTCATCTTCAATTCCAGTTTAATGTCAACAGAAATACAGTAGAATTACAAAGAAAATTCACATTGATAAAAATAATAAAAAGTAAAATAAAATAGTCATAAAAAACATTTAAACTAGTGTAATGAGTGGATTTGCCCCAATCTTGTTCATTTTTCCACCTTGAGTACTTTCAGTACATTTTGCCAGTGACTTGACTGATTAGACTAAACATCCATCAAATATTGAAAGGTATGACAACTGGACAGAAAACATGTACAGTTTAGATGCATTCAGCACATGACACACATGATCTTTGCTGGAGTTGTATTGTAGTACTCATACTCATACTCGAGTACATTTGTCTGTACTCGTAATTTTACTCATTAAAAAGTATTCAACTTCAACTACAGAGTTGGAGAACACTGGTTTTCATACATGATTTCATTTTTCTGTACTAGTATTTTTACTCTTTATAATGTACCCAACTATAGAATTGGAGTACATATACTGGTACTTGTACTCGAGTGCATTTTTTCTGAACTTGAACTTGTACTCATGAAAATGTACTTTACTACAAGACTGACGGACAGTTAATTTCACCTTTCAAAACCAACTGGAAGGTTTTTGCCAGTTCAAACTATACAAGGGTTGTAACCAATTCATCCATTTGTTCAAAAGAAGGAAAATCAAGGTTCAAAGGACATTCTACATACCTCAACAAATATGATGACCTTTGGGTATGTCTCGTCTGTCTGAATGAGGTAGAGATAACTCATTGAAGATGAGTTGCTCATCCCAGCATGGTATCATTGACCTGGCAGAATAAGTAGGATATGAAGATTTGTGTGGTGGAAGAACAGTAAGAGGAAGTTTGCAGTAGAACCATGTTATATCTCTAATGAGTTGGTTCTGAGAAGAACCGATGGTTTGATGATCAGTATACTCTGTGATCGTCTTCAGAACGATGGAATAGGAACAAGAACAAGATCATCCTTTTATTCAAGATGGTTTTCTCAAGAAAAGAATCCAATTTCATGGCTCGGGTTAGGGCTCGGGTTAGGGCTCGGATTAGGGCTCGGGTTAGGGCTCGGATTAGGGCTCGGGTTAGGGCTCGGATTAGGGCTCGGATTAGGGCTCGGATTAGGGCTCGGATTAGGGCTCGGATTAGGATTAGGATTAGGGTTAGGGTTAGGATTAGGGGTTAGATTGCCAAATAAAGTTAATATTGTCTGTAAACCGAAATTCCTTGGCGCAATGTAAGTATCATGAAATTCAGTCCAAACGTCACAAGTAATTGGCCAACTACCTCTGCCATGCTCGTAAATGTTACCCAGCCGATAAGTTGGTCATTTTGCAACTTTACCTGCCCGACACCCCAAATTTATCCACCCCTCGCAGGCGGGCGCAGGTGTTAAGGTTTACCCTGACCCTATTCAATGTTCTTTAGGCCTACTATGGTTTCATGTCTCCCTTGCACTGTTTGTGACTTACTTTCTTTTCTTGAAGTCAAATGGCTGGGTTAGTACTGGCAAGATAGTCCACTTGATCATTCTGATTCTCGTAGTCGTAGTACAAGGTGACTGCTGTATCCCTGTACAAAGTAAAGAAATTAAATAAATACATTTCTACATGGGTAAAGACCGGTGCAGACTTTGAGCAAATGCTAATTGAAATGTAACATCAAAAGCTGGAATACAGTTTACACAGCAAATGATTTCACTCATTTCAAATGAATGAAATAATCTGAGTGAAGAAAACAAATCAACATGTGTTGTTGTTGTTGTTGTAGATTAATGGCACTTTTGGCAGTCCATGTGCCCTTTGTGCCAGTCACTATACAGCAAGAGGTAGCCTGGAGCGAGAACGCAGTAGAAAAAACACTTGATGGTAACGAGGTATCCTACTACTTACTAGCACTACAGTTATGTTAACATGGCTGAGGTCAATTCCACTTCATGGTCTTTATAGTTTCACAAATGTTGGATTTTGTCCTAAGAACAAGTCAAATGTAGTTGAGAAGAGCGTATGTAATTGGTTTCCAAAGGGTGAAACTGAAAAAAAAAATTACTATTTGAAAATACAGGAGTGACAGAAATTTGGTGCGTAGGTCTACAATTATGTATGTGTACACGTATGTTAAGCTGTGACATGGAGAAGTTGAGGGTCGTGCTGAAAAAGAGGGCGCCAGTAATCCTCCAGACATGGAGCGCCACAGTGCTCCTGCAAACCGAGCCGTTTTTCATGCAGTTTAAGGGCCCGGGCCCCGCCGGTAAATTTTCAGGCCCGCAACGCTCCAGGTGAAGAAATGGTGGCGCTCTGTCCAGCCAATCACTGAATGCCCCGCACTTCAGCAATGTAGAGTGAAACTATACCCTCTTAAATAAAAAATATTTAAATTAAAAAAATATATATATATATAATGAAATGAGAGATGGGTTGATATGAAAAGATCTGTAAAAGTTTTAAAGCTTAACATTACACTTTTTAATATAGTGAAGTATATGAATAATGTTATATTTGGAACTAAGGAGATTTTTAAGGGTCATTTGGTTATTATTAAATTTAAGTGATTTTTGTAAGTTTTTTCTATTGTTGTCATATTTTTTACAAGATGTGAGAAAGTGATTGGTATTATCATAAATGTGGCAGATTTCGCAGAGACCATCGGGATGTTTTCCTATTTTGTAGTAAAAACTGTTGAGACTGTTACACATGTCCATACGAAGTCTATGAATAATAATTTCCTGCCAGCGTGGAAGGTTCCATGAGTTTATGTGGAAGGAAACCTCAGGTTGGATTAATTTGAGTGTAGAACCTTTGGAATCGTTCCATTTTAATTGCCATTTTTGTTTGAGGTGTTTTTTAATTTGGTGTTTAGCTTCTGTGGTGGTAAGTGGTAAATTGTAATCAATATAATTTTTGCTTGTAGCCTTTTGGCAATTTCGTCAGCCTTTTCATTTCCTTTTATTCCACAATGACCAGGAATCCACTCAAAAATGACTGTATTTGCTTGATTACGAATGCTAATTAAAGTGTGTCGAATGTCACAGATTATTTTATTACTGGGAATAGGATGAGAGATGGCTTGGATTGCACTTAAGCAGTCACTGAAAATACAGGTGTGAATTGGTTTGACTTGTTCAATCCACTCAACGGCTAATAGAATAGCAAAGAGCTCTGCTGTAAAAATGGAGGCTTCATTATTTATTTTAATGCTCTTAGAGTATTTGAGTTGGGGAATAAATATACCGCATCCAACTGTATTTGTATCTGGGTTTAAGGAATCAACATGTGTCGTGACCAACTTCATATATGGACTAAAAACCCAGGTCACAAAGGTGAAAGGTCAGAAATGGGGGTCACAGAGGAAGGAAAACCAAGCAGATACTATAAATCCAGCTAAGTCATGTGGTTATCCACATTACTTATTGACACTTACAGTTTGGATTTCTTGACGTAGGCCTAGCCTACGCACCAATATCCATATCAATCATTTGTACCCTGACCTGTGGCCTTAGTGTGGGTGGGCTATGAGGTTAGTCTTGAGCGGGTCACTGAGGTAAATGGTCAACCCAAATACTCGGCCATCAACTTGGATCAGTTTGTTGCGTTTCTTATTCTTTTTCTTTCTATCGTCATCTTTGCCTTCTTCAAGATTGTTCTCGTCAGATGCTGCAGAAACGACCGTAAGTTGAATGTTTATAGTATATTATTACTACTAGACGCCAGCCTTCTATAACCAAGTCCATGCACAACACGTCAACAGGCATGGTAACGGCCAGTTTGGCTACCCTGTAACACCGCCTTCTACTTCTAGTTCCAGAACTAGCCTACATGGGACGTGAAATAGATGTAACTGGGCTCGTCAGTTTTGCTCCCTTGTCCGGCCTGCCATGGGGCGATCATGGGATAGGCATTTCCACGCAAAATTAGTTCCTGGAGAACTAGATGCAGGCAAGCTATTCTGTGTGTGGCGAAAAACGGGTGCGTTTGATAAACTAAGGTGCGCACGCGAGATACAGTTCTGTCACACGTAGGGTAAGACTCCCAGACTATACTGCTTATTTATGAGACCTTGGCGTTGTCAGTTTGTCAAAAAATATGTCATGAATGGGCCAAATCCATCGTTCTTGGAGTACTATGCCATGGACAAGTGGCACACTTCAATTAGGTTATAGACTTCTGGTAGTATTCCAGGTCAATCCTACATTTAATACATAATATGACATCATTATGAAGAACCACCATTCTTCTTCTTTTTCTTCTACATTCCCATCGCCTTCCGGCCTGTCTGCCTCCATATCCTCCTCTGTTATCTCCTTCACTGGTTCCTCGCCATGCATCCATCTCAGCTCATCTTCCGTGCGTCGTGCATCGCGTTTGGCATATTTTGCATGCAGTTGATGTGCGTACGCGTACGTGCGGAATATCTCCAGCGATCATTGGCTGGCAAAAGTACATGCGCATTTAGTCATGGGTGGGCTCCTCGTCAAAGGAATCTGACTCTGCAGCTTGGAAACTAGGCCTATAGGCGGCTCATATTAATCAGCCGGGGTGACTGAAAACAAGTCATTTATTTAATTATTTAATTAATGCCATGGATATGTTCACTCATTTGCTTGTAATAATGTCCACAGCAATTTAAGCACGCTCTTTTCTTTGTTTAAAGTTTGCAGTGCTCTTATTAAAACATTGACTAAACAAAAAAAATTGCTGCTTTCCAGCTCCACAAAATAGGCCCCTCTCAACCAATTTCATAGAACTTTTTTCAGAAAATATTTCTTAGCAAAACTTAGCTGATAACCTACTAGAGTCAATATTACGTGATAATTTGGCAATAGCCTATTATACTCAGACAACAAACAGGGGCAATGATCAACTATTTGACTTCTCGCCACAGCTTGACACTGCAATTTATTTAAATGCAAACCTGCAAATTAAACATCAAATATAATAACACCAAATAGTCAATAATTTTGAAAATGGCAAGGAGCCGGATACCGGACACAGGGCAAACCGGCTTGGACAAACGCACAGGACATACATGTAACAGATGGACTACCACGTCCATCCAACATAAATTTATGAACCATTCGTTCATAATCGCGTGTGGCCACCACAAGGACAACCATGTCCTTATCAACATAAAACACAATGGACTACACGCCCATGTGTATCCACACACAACGCCACATGAACACTTGGGGTCCAATGACCCCGATACAGGTCGAAAACCCGACCTCCACAAGTGAACAACCTGTCAACACACCTTGCCTTAACCATCTAACTATGCACACAGTGCACATATCAATGAAGTATTTTAAAAACATACATGTACACAAATTGTTATTCCCCAAGTTGGAAAACGAGGGGGAAAGGATGGTCCCGAAGGAACCGCCGGGCACCCTAAATCTAACTTTACCATTAATTAACAAAGATAAAGTGTAAAACAGTCCTATAACACATCAGAAATTCCCAAGTTGGGAAACGAGGGGGACAGTTAAGATAGCCCGACCGAAACCCGGAAGGCACTATCGTAATAAAAATTACATAACCTTGGCCTTTACAAGTAGAAATTACTTGGTACAATTTGACCTACAAAATTAAATTATAATACTTCAAATATTTGTCTGTCATTTTCTGCAAAAAACTGCCAACAGCTCTGAGAAAACCCCTGAAAACTGAATACCAACCATCCCCATGATGTTACAAAGGAGGATCCATAGGGGAGGTGGTGGGTTATAAATTTTGACTTAAATCACAAGCTGTGACATGAAGTGCAGTGACGCTA
The DNA here is from genome assembly GCA_029582265.1 of Zoroaster sp. YZ-2022. NCBI lineage: Eukaryota > Metazoa > Echinodermata > Asteroidea > Forcipulatida > Zoroasteridae > Zoroaster > Zoroaster sp. YZ-2022. The sequence continues at coordinate 33,820,440 of CM055831.1, forward strand.
AGTCAGAATTGAGAAAAGCCCTGCAATTAATTATTGCGCTCACATTGGCTGCAAGTTCCAACTTATGAACCAATCAAACCACTTAGCAAATAACGCATATGCTGATTGGTTGCCTGCGGATCCACCAAACCAGTATAAATAGCTTCACACACCAAAACTGCAAGAATGAACTAGCACGTTCAACTGTCAACACACATGACATACATTTAGCAAAAAGCCCAAAGCAGCATGTATACATCATACAAACACTTAAACGCGGCCACCACCGCTCGCAACATGGAACGCAATGTACATGTACATGTACAGTACGTACATGTGTCAGGCGGGACATATACGGGGGAAAATGTGAGTACCGAATGCTGAGTATAAAGCATTTATCATAAAATTGATAAAATGAATTATTGTGAAGCACACCGAGGACCTCTACTGCCCTTCTATTGTTCCCAATGTGTTTGAAGCAATCTCCATTGTCTTGATTTTGTACACAAGCACAACGTCCTTCTGAAAACAAAGAATTGGTGACCATACTGTCAGACAACAGACAACATATTTAACTGAAAAATCAGAACTTTTAGAGTTACCATCATCGTAGTACAGAAACTTCATCGTCATGATGACATCATCAGGTAGAGATTTCAGACTCTGTGTAAGCACCATGATCGATGGTGCGAAGAAGACGTGTGGTGGCTTTCTTAGTCTCTGCCTCAGCACAGTGGTTGCTGAAACAATCTTCTTGTCATTTCTAAGAGAGATAAGTTTATTAAATATTTTCTTCTAAATTTCTATTAATCATATATATAAATTTTAGACCAGTAGCATCATTTTTATTATGTTCTGTAAATAATATGGGATTAACTTAAATATAAATGTAGACACAATTCTACTCTCTGGCCACAATTTTCATCTTTAACCCTAACCACCCCAAACCCATCAAACTCCAACAGCTGCTTGCGGTCCTACTAAACTGACGACAACAACACGTTCTAAATGCACTGAACACTCAAAAATAAAGTTATAAATATGTTTATAAGAGACAGTGGCATACATACAGGGTTTCAGTTTTTGAAAAAGTGGTTTTACTGAATTAGCGATAAAAAATGATTTTCTTCGCTGCAGTACGAGTAGTATTGACCGCCAACTTGCTTGCGCAACACAAAAGGACTGCAAATGTCCAAAGGGTGAAATTTATTTGTGGGCCCATGCCAGCATGGGAGGGGAGGGGAAGGGAAGTCTTTTGTTGTATTTTTACGGAGTGTAAAACAATAACAATGAATTGCAATATAATTACAATCATGTATAATTATGTTTAAAGATGTGGGAACATTATACAAATTTTTGTGAAGTATAGGTCTGGTATTTATACCAGTCGGCCTAAACATAGTTAAAACGTACAAGGTAAACATAATGCACTTTATAATATATCAATATTTTATAAAATAAAATACCAGGACACAATATATACTACAAATATTATAAAATTATAACCAACATTAAAATAAATTTTGTGCGCCGGCGGGACACGGCGGATACAGCCCGGGTGCGTTATGATGTCACCCGCTTTGTAGTCTGGTTTACTTTCCTTTTACGTTGCGCAAGCAAGATGGCGGCCAATACTACTGCATCGAAGAAAATCATTTTTATTGCCACATTTTCAAGAACTGAAACCCTGTATGTATGCCACTCTTATAAACATATTTATAACTTTATTTTTGAGTTTTCAGTGCATTTAGAACATGTTGTTGTCAGTTGTTGTGAGTTGTCGTCAGTTGTCATGAGTTGTCGGTTTTTAAGTAAGACCCGCTGCTTGTGACTTGTGTTGCATTCTGATGGACTCAGTACAGTATAGCCCATGCACTATTGGATTTTGGTGGATTCAGGAAGGTTCCTAGCCAAAACCATAGTAATTAGTATAAGGGTGTTAGGGTTAATAAACCAATTTAATTCAAATTCAATAATTACAGAGCCCAATTTCAGGGACATTCTTTGCCCTAGTGATAGGACCCTATCTTAAGTATCTATTCTAACGTTAGTGCAAAGTACACTTCCGATCGGATAGGCAGATAGGAAGTGTACTTTGCACTGTAGTGTAGATAGGGCAGTGCTTCCACTTTTCAAATCTACATTTCCTTAGATTTACAGAAACATTTCCTCAGATTTCCTTAGATTTTTTTCCCGATGTTCCTTAGTTTTGGTTTTACTTAAATCATCAAAAGTGTATTAGCCCCTGTACGCATACACAGTTTGCATATGTGAAAGTTGCAGTAGCCTAGGCCATAAGAAGTGCATGCTGTTGAAAAAAAGCGCAAAACCTTTCAAAATGGAAAGTCAATTCATGGGAAAATAAGCATTTTTGCACGCCTTCCCCATCAGTTGGTGCCCTGCACTGGTGTAACGTTAATTCTTTAAATGCGAGCCCGCGGTGGTCACTTACCAGACAAACATACATATGTGCGTAGGCCAGCCTAGGTAGCATGAAAATCTGACGTCATGCTTAGACTAGCCCCGGCTGTGCCTAACATGCGGCCGGCAACTAGGCTGTTTGTGCCGTGCCTAGTCAAATCTGCGTCAATGCTATACAGCGCGCAAACTGACCGAGGGTATAAGTGTTAATTTTTATGCAACATTATTTCGTAAAAAAATATCGAATATTTACGAACATTCCTTAGAATTTACGGCATTTCCTTAGATTTCCTTAGATTTCTTTATTTCCTCAGAAATTTCCTTAGAGCGTCAAAACATTTCAAAATTTCCTTAAAATAAGGAAATTTCCTTGAAAGTGGAAGCTATCCACTAGTACTAGTATCATGGCTAGGACATCCTTAAATTATTGACAGTGCTTTAAAGTTTAATTCCTAAATACCTTTATATACTGATGCCACAGCCTTCATATGAAAACTTGAATGTTTACGACTCAGTAACATTCTGCATTAACAAGACATTTAATAATTTAACGGCACAATTTTGGAAAAGAATGTTGTATCCGACCGCCACTTTTTAAGGGTTTTTTTGAATTTTTTTACAACCACTAACCAGTTAAAAAATGATTCCATCGATTTTTGGGGGTACAGAAAGTGAAAACTATCTTTAAAATCCACTTTTATGATGGTTTTCGGACTTGATTTCCCTTCTAAAAAAATCCTCCCCTTCAGAAAATAGAAGGATCCTATTATAGTTGCCACTGCGCATGTACAATGACCGTGTTGGTCACTTATGGGGGAGTTGACAAGATCAGACTGACATGACTGAGGAAGTCATTGTATACCAAAAATGCCTGATTTTTCATGAAATATCCTAGAATAATTTGAAGTATATGTCCATCGTGGCCGAGCGGTCTAGCGCACCGAACTCAAGTTCTGGTGTTGCCAGCAGCAGGGTGTGGGTTCGAGCCCCGGTCGTGACACTTGTATCCTTGAGCAAGGTACTTAACCATAATTGCTTCGTCCTTCGGATGGGACGTAAAGCCGTAGGTCCCGTGTGTTGTATAATGCACGAAAGTGGATTGTCGTGGCCGAGTGGTCTAGCGCACTGAACTCAAGTTCTGGTGTTGCCAGCAGCAGAGTGTGGGTTCGAGCCCCGGCCGTGACACCTGTGTCCTTGAGCAAGACACTTAACCATAATTGCTTCTCTCCACCCAGGGGTTAAATGGGTACCTGTGAAGGCAGAGATGGTTTGCTCTCTATGCGCTAGAAATGGCAGCAATTGAGCTGTATACTCCCCAGGGAGCTGAGATGGTTTCAGGAATGATTTATGAGCATTATGAGCCTTATGAGCAGGGATAATAATATAATGCGCCTTGAGCGCCACTTAGTTGGTGGATACGTGCGCTATATAAATCTATACATTATTATTATTATTATTATCATCATCCATACGTATGTTCTCCACCTTACTAGGTTGGTAAGATTACATTATTGGTTATATTTAATGAGAAAAAGTGGCGGTTGGATACGACATTCTACCATAATTTCTCCCGTAATACACGCACTGGCGAAATTAGTTTTTAGGACTTGAAGTTAACATTAATTCATGCGACGGTACGTTGCTTTACGGACCTGTTGTATATCTACTGATCAATTTGTACTTGACTCAAACATGTCAGATCTAATGTTAGAGACGACCACATTAACTCATTCTTAGATGTTCACTTGTAAATTCAACTTGTTTAATGACATGGATGGTGGGCCATTACTATAAAAATATTACTAACTTAAGTTGATGTATTTTATGTCAACTTTGATAAGGTAAGGTAACATAAAAGTTCCCCGTTGTCACAAACTTTGTAAATAACTTGTTACTTATTACCTCACTCTGACATGAACAGTTTTTAATGTTACATGCAGAGTGCATCAGTAATGACGTAATCTTATTGTTGGGGAAGGGGGTGGGAGTGGAAACGGAAAAAATGTAGAATACAACCAGCACTTTTCTATCCAAATATGACAAATGTTACAGATTTTCCTTTAAACGATGATAGAGGACACACTTAAGGAGAGAAAAGTGTAGTCAAGTGTAGCCCCATTCTTGGGCCAATACATTGGATTCCCTCCATATCCTTGGCCCTAACGTTAGCACCACATGTAACAGTTACAACTTTTGATCTGCTAATTATTACAACCTTAAACTTAGCAATTTGGTAACCTTGCCCAAGCAGACACTTTTGGCATAAAAACTGTTATTCTGGGATATGGAGTGCCATGGACGGTCGAGCGGTTTAGAGCATCGGATTTGTGTTCTGATGGCTGAGTCGTCAGAATGTGTGTTCGAATCCCAGCCACGACCGGGTGCTTGTGTCCTTGAGCAAGACACTTTACCATAATTGCTTCTCTCCACCCAGGGGTAAATGGGTACCTGTGAGGGCAGAGTTGGTTGTTGTGTTTGATTAGCCCTATATGCGCTGTAAAGGCAGCAATTGAGCTGTATACTCCCCAGGGAGCTGAGATGGTATCAGGAATGATTTATGCGGTTGATAAGCAGGGGTAATAATATAATGCGCCTTGAGCACCAGTTTGGTGGATACATGCGCTATATAAGTCCATATTATTATTATTATATCTCATTTTTATGAAATTTTCGAAACATTTTTGAAATTAAAAAAAAATAATACAGTTAGTAATTAATAACATTAAAATTTCACCAAAATTACTGACCTCGCAATAGCAAACTTAATGCCAAAAGTGTCTGCTTGGGCAAGCTTACCTAATCACCAAATTTTAGATTGTAACAATTAGCAGATCAAAAGTTGAAAAATTGTTAGCCCAGGGACTCCTATAGGTATAGTAGTCTAGTAATGGTAATGTTAGTATGATGGCAGGCTTGCTTGCTGCAATAATGTACTGACGTTAATCGGCTGATGTTATTTATACCAGAGGGGGAAAATGTTGAATCCAACCACCACAATGTTTAAGCATGTGTTTTTGGCAGACAACAAAATGGCCAACATTTCATTTCCAATCCTCACTTGACTACACTTTCCTCTGTGTCCTCTGTCATTTTTTTAAAGGAAAATCTGTGATATTTGTCATATTTGGATGGAAAAGTGGCAGTTGTATTGTACATTCTTTCCCCAGAGGGGTTAATAATATACTAATATTGACTGCTATGCATATGGAGTAGTACAGTAAACTAGCCTCCTGAGGTGATCCCTGGAGCATTCTATTTTCCCAAGTGAGGCTAGTTTTAATAATAATAATAATAATGGAGGCATTTTTAAAGCGCTCTTATACGACGTATCAGAGCGCTGTACATTATTACCCCTGTTCATTAGGCGCATAAATCATTCCTGAATTACCATCTCAGCTCCCTGGGGAGTATACAGCTCAATTGCTGCCATTTCGGCGCATATGGGCTAATCAAACCAACTCTGCCCTCACAGGTACCCATTTACTCCTGGGTGGAGAGAAGCAATTATGGTAAAGTGTCTTGCTCGAGGACACAAACACCATGGTCGCAGTTGGGATTCAAACCCACATTCTGACGACTCAGCCATCAGAACACAAATCCGATGCACTAAACCGCTCGACCATGGCACTCCACAAGTGAAAGCAGTCAATATTTGTTTTAAAGGGACAATATCGTCATGATCAGAGCAGACTTTCAACAGGGCATGGAATCGGTGTCCTAGTTTAAGATGAACACAGTGATTGAAAATTACTGGCTCATTTATGCAACAGCAACAGTAATGACCTTATCATGTGGGGTATTATTTTCAGTCACTGAGTTAATCTAAAACTTAACTAGCACTCCAATTCCATGCCCTGTTGATCTTGATGATATTGGCCCTTTAGTAATGCCACATACTAAATACTTTTCTTCATGCTTGCAGAATCTGCCAAATCTAGTCCTGTCGTCATTGGTCAGAAGATCAAATCGTGGGGCAGGTTCAGTTTGTCTAGCCATCATTATATCAATAATGTCACAAATGTCTGTTATCAATATTGCTCTGCTTTTTTTGAAAGGGTTACTGACTTTATTTTTATCCTCGTACATTTTTTTATGCACGTTGATATTGAGACGAACAACTTACTGGGTTTGAGGTAGGTCGTAGTAAATGTTACACAGTTTGTTGAAAATAGATACCTAGGTACCATGCAGCTGGAAGGTTGCTATGGGCTAGTTCAATGGTTGCTATGGGCTAGTTCAATGGTTGCTATGGGATAAAAATAACGAACATAATGCGCCTTGCTCTCAACCAATCACAAGACAGTATCTATGTATGAGGTGTTATAATACAGATTGATCTCTGCTTTTTCAATGTATGCATGTAATTGTCTTTTAATTTTGTTCATAGATTCATTAAAGACAGGATTTCTATCGACTTTGAGAAGACATGATATGCTAAACGTGAACATGGCAAAACAACAGACTAATGAATACTGGAGAAGACGATGGGTGGATGGCCAGATCCTGTGGCATAATCCTGAAGTGCATCAATGAGTACCTTGTGTTGAGTCAGTTGGGGATAACATGTGTTTAAGGATTTCTTCCCTCTAAATCCAATCCAACACAGAAATATTTTAAGTTCCCCGTATTTTTCACGGGACAAAATCACTCAAACTTCAAATGCACTTCTGGAGGGAGTGTGAAGTTTGATCTTCAGGTCGCAGATGGCAATACACGTTCTAAATAAAAAAAATTGACTGATGAGGGCTTTATATTCCCTGGTATTCCGAGATCGACTGTAAATATGCTATAATTCTCTGGAAGACCAGTGATAATAAAAACAGCACATTGCAACCTTCAGTAAAGGTGCTAGATAAATGCCAATAATAATTTTTGTGTAACTTGGAGAACGATTAAATTGTGCATTAATTTTGCATATTTTTATGTGTATGTAAATCTAATTTTGCATATTTTTATGTGTATGTAAATCTAATTTTGCATATTTTTATATGTATGTAAATCTAATTTTGCATATTTTTATGTGTATGTAAATCTAATTTTGCATATTTTTATATGTATGTAAATCTAATTTTGCATATTTTTATGTGTATGTAAATCTAATTTTGCATAGCAAATATTTAATTTGAAATTGCAATTTGTTAACTTTGTGTAGCATTTTTTATGCGAATTATTCAAAATCATTGACTGTAACTATTTGGGAATAATTTTCAAAATTATGTTATTTTTAGATCGCTTATAAAGCATGTTGACAAGATGACAGCAGGACAAGAGAAATGCCGGATCTATGTACCGCTCTGTGGAAAGAGTCTGGATATGAAGTGGTAACTGTTTGTGAAATAACTTTTATATTTAAGTTAATTTGAAGAATTCTTATTTATTCACAAAATTTATGGTTATTTCTATTTTAATAATAATGATATTTAGAATAATAATAATGTTGTATTTATGAAGGGAATAACCGTTTGTTGTGCGGTCTTTACTGCAGGTTAACGACCGGTTTTAGCCGTGTTCACAGGCGATAAGGACCGAGCTGAAGGCTCGGTCCTTATCGCCTGTGAACATGCACAAAACCTGTATCGATTTCCTTTTCAAAATGTAAAAGAAATGTAATTTTTGTTGAATAAAGCCAAATAGAAACGGGCAAATTCATGTTTTGTGGACACATGAAACGCTTCCAAAGTGCATGAGTCAGGCGCATGATGCCAAACTTTGTCACTCTGATTGGTTGAAATCCACGTCACGCATCGCACAAAACAGCTGGTGCATACGCACTGCTAAGATTTTGATAAACCAGTCTATACCATTGTCAGTACACCCCCATGTGATTACGCTTTGTCCAATCAGATTGTCTAAACTGGCATTTATGAATATTTATCAGTTTCTGTCATATTTTAATATATACTACTCAAAACAATTTAGGGAACACCGGAATAATCTCAGTTAAAGCAAGATCATTTATTTCAGATAAACACAATATTTCACAGAATTGATGAGAAACAACTGCACAATGAAACAGATGATAAAGGATGCATGTAGTGATTACACATTTCATGACATGACTACTGAAAGAGAGAGGGGGTTGCAAATGAAAATCCCGGTTCATGGAACATTTCAAACCTATTTGATGTTAAAAATCCGGTGTTCCCTAAATTGTTTTGAGTACTATATTTGTAATTTGAATTGCCCTGAACATGTGACGGTTTTCTCTTTTGTGGTTGTGCATTCAGCAGTTTTCCTCTATGCTGCACAGGTTTTGGAACGTACATTCAGGTAGATGTTGTTGCTGTTTTTTTGCAGGCTAGCCGACCGGGGCCATGAAGTCATTGGAGTTGAACTATCCTCAATAGCGATCAAAGACTTCTTCCAAGAAAACAGTGTAGAGTTCTCTGTTAGTCCTGTGGATGGCCTTGATGATGTGGAACTATACAAAGTATGTTTTTTAAATGTGACTTATTCGTGGAATTTCACAGAGGTCATGACCTCTATTTTCCTGGTTTTGACCTTAGTGCTCCTTAAAAATATTCCCATAATAGAAGTGTCCTTGACTCGAGAAAAATGGCCTTGCCTCTATAAGAACTGCCCCGAAATTTAAGCCTGCATATGCCCTTCCCCAAAACATATACCAGGCCCGTGATTTCTCAGGATTTTTCCTGATTTCAGGATTTTTCACAAATCTCCTTTTGCCTCAAAATTTTCTTGAAAAGAAGAGAAGTAGTCACCAAGGAAAGAAAGAAATAGCCTGTATTGTGTCTAAACCTCTAGTTTCTTGTTTGTGGGGATGTGGAGAGTCTGTAAATCCTCTGAAATTAAACATCCTTCAGGTTCAGAGGTTTTTGTCCTCTAGAGAGATACAGGTGCCCATTTTCAGGATTTTTTACTTCTGTCAAATTACACCCCTGATATATTTTGGTTCCAAATAAAATTTAGCACCTGCCTACCTGCCCACCTGTCCACCTGCTCACCTGTCCACCTGTCCACCCACCATCATCTGTTCACTTTGGTTTAATTTGTTGTATTTCTTGTGGAAATGGTCATGGCATTAAAACCATAAATAGTAATGTACTTCTCTCTTAAACACAAATGTGACCCGCTCTACGAAAAAGGGTATTAAGTCGCGCTATGCTATTACACGTAAAGGGCTGTTCTATGTGGAGACGGGTGAACAAATCTTCACAAACTGATTTTTTTTTTTTTTGGTTTGTTGGCTTCTATAATATCAATATTTTCATAATTTATTTTCAGAAATATTAATATTGATGAATAAAGATGAAAAAACAGACGTTTCGTCTTTTGTTTTACTCTTTGACCGTTTTAGAGGAAAAAAACACCAATGTTATGCTTTCGTAGTGATACGGTTTAACACCCGCTATCAATAACATAACTGTTGCTATGGGCATTGAAAAGAGTTTATTTTTAATATGCAAATTATTAATATATCTCCAGAATGCAAAATGCCACAGGGGTCAAACCTGTACCAAAGTAAAGCTTGTAATGTGACCAGTTCAACTATATATATATATATATATATATATAACTAATTTTTTTATTTGTGCGACATAAATGCCCTTTTTTGTAGAGCGGGTCACAAATGTTCTTTTTCTTTATTTTCTTGGTGAATTTCATTTAATATTTTGCAAATTTTTTACAGAGTAAAAGTTTGAATATCTACCTGTACAAAGCGAATATGTTCAACCTAAACAGGTAAGCCATAAGATTCCTTTGCACTATTCTCACACTTAGGACCATTCTTACTCTTTATATTAAAACAATGCACCAATTTATTTTAAAATATGGAGTAAAGCTGTTTTATGGAAGATTGCCCTATTCGTACACTTAAAGGGACAATATCATCAGACTATCAACAGGGCATGGAATCGGCGTTCTAGTTTAAGATGAATATAGTGACTGAAAATTACTGGCTCATTTATGTAACAGCAACGGTTTACATGACCTTATCATGTGGGGTATTATATTCAGTCACCAGCACACCGATTCCATGCCCTGTTGATTGTGATGATACTGTCCATTTAAGTTAACAGCATTGTATCAATTTGTTTTAAAATACAGAGTAGAACTGTTTTATGTATGGTTGTCTTCAAGATAAGACGTCCCCAATACCAAATACAATTATACAAGCGTTTGTCACATCACAGCTCGATAACGGGAATGCTCTCCTTTACGGTCTCCCACAGAATCAAATATCTCGTCTTCAGCACATACAAAACACAGCAGCTCGTGTTGTAACTTTGTCCAGAAAGTCATGCCATATCATGCCAATCTTGAAAGAACTGCACTGGCTTCCTGTTTCACTAATTGTTTACAAATCTTTTAATAACATTGCTCCAATTTATATTTCTGAACTGCTTAAAGTCTACACTCTATCACGCAATTTGCGCTCCAGCAACATGTCACTCCTAAAGGAACCAACTTCAAAACGGAACTGGGGTGATAGGTCTTTTTCTGTCGCGGCTCCGAGACTCTGGAATCATCTTCCAAGTAAACTCAAATTTTGTCATAGTATAACTAGATTTAAGTCGATGGTTAAAACTCATCTTATGTCACAATTCTTCAAAGATGATGTATATTTGTAATTGCATTGTAGGTACATGTATCTCGGTACATAATTTTTTCCCCTATGCTATCATTGTATATTGTTTGTATTCATGTTTTTTCTTTGTTTCCGCACCTTGAGCGCCCAGCAGGGTGGATATGTGCATGCTACAAATCTTTATTATTATTATTATTAATGTTTTCTTTACATTTAGAGATATCCTTGGGGAATTTGATTGTATATGGGACCGTGCTTCACTTGTTGCTCTCCTCCGAGATGATATTCAACGGTAAGATTCACAACATTCAAAATTTGCATATTTCTTCAATTCCTCTATAATGGGAGATCTTTAACTTTTAAACTTTTCAATATGTTCAATTGAACATGCATATGTACAATTGTTTTCAAAGAACTTTGAGTAGTGCCGGATAAGTTTTATTTAATGTTGGTAAAGTATACATTGTAAGCATGTTTTCTTTCCTCTTCATGACAAATGTACTTTGTAAGTTGTCCATAATTTGATTATTGTCGTTTGATTCTTTATGTTATTCCCCTCCATATTAATGGGGTATGTTCTTGTGTATTTGCATAAACAGTTCAGTTAAAAAATAATCATTAACCCTCCTATAGGTTTAACAATCAAAGACACTCAAAATTTGTATGTCACTCCCAACCCATTGACTCTGTGCAGTGCACTCAAATAAATGCAAGTACATGTGGCTATGGTAGGAGGTCAAACCAAAACCACTCAACTGTATATGAGTCTGCAGTACATACACAGCTCTGTGTGACATACACAGCTCTGTGTGACTCTGCATATAACTTATGTAGGACATACACAAGTGTGTTTGACTTTGCCACTAACTCCAGCACTCTTAGAGAAAAAATACACATGTGTGAACAATTGGCAATGCAACCAAAAATACTCAAGTGACTGTCTGTGGGTGCGGTGCTTACTGGGCCAAATTTCAGCCTGGGCATAGGAGGGTTAACAGTCCTTCCTATTTTGCATACCCACTTTCACATTGAACCCCATATTGTGTTTCTTGTTGATGACCCTGAATTCCAGAGAAGATTGTTTTATTTACATTTTTTTTAGATATGCAGATTTGATATTGACATTACTAAAATCAAGTGGTAGATATCTTCTTTCAACACATGAATTCGACCAAACTAAAAGTAATGGTAAGTCCTCCATATAACCCTACTATTGATTAGGAATGATTAATGTACTACAGTACAAATGCACCTTGTAATCTTGCTGTCATTGTTTTTAAAAAACATCAAAATCTTATTCATAAATTATGCCAGTCTGATTTTTGATAAAGAACTGTACTGAAATTCCACCTTGACATAAATACAAAGTTCATGATCTCAGATCGTAATTCCTGTAAACATGGTCACCATTTTCTCATTAATGTCACAATGTATTGAGCTGAAGCATTCACAGGTTACTTGTTTTATTCACCTGAAGTCAGACACAGCAATAATTATTTCCCCTTCATTTTATTTTCTTAGGTCATCCTTATTCAACTCCAGTGAGTGTAATTGAGCAGCTTTTTGGTAAGAGATAATAAATATACTACTCAAAACAATGAACACCTGAATAATCTCAGTTAAAGCAAGATCATTTATTTCAGATAAACACAATGTTTCACAGAATTGATGAGAAACAACTGCACAATGAAACAGATGATAAAGGATGCATGTAGTGATTACACATTTCATGACATGACTACTGAAAGAGAGAGGGGGGTTGCAAATGAAAATCCCGGTTCATGGAACATTTCAACCCTATTTGATGTTAAAAATCCAGTGTTCCCTAAATTGTTTTGAGTAGTATATATTCAAGTAAATTGTCAAAAATACTAAGGAATTTTTTTAAATCAAATAGGATAAAAATCCTCATATGCAGGAAAATTCCAATGTTTTTTTTTTTTAAATGTAAACATGTTTTCTTTTGTCTGTACATGAAAGATGTACTTTATATTCTCCATGATTTGCTTCTTGTTAAATCTATTGTCAATAAAATAATCACATGCATTTCAAATATACTTCTCTACATATTTTTCTATATTGGTATCTTAATATGACTGTCTCTTATTATCTGTCTGTTTTTGTAAGATATTCCTTGCTTGAAGTGATTATGCCGCCATTTTGATTAATAATAAATGATTGCGATGATTATGATAATGATTTTAGTATAATTATTTATCATAATCAACTGTGCATAATGCTTCACATACTTTGTCCTTCCATTTGATATAACTGATTTTCCTGATTTCCTTCTTTTTTTTCTTTTATTTAAAGCTCCCTCTGCCTCCTTGATTTTTTCCAAAATATAATAAAAAGTGGGAACCAATGTTTAATGTCCCTTTATGCCGAGCCTTTAAATTTGATTGGGCTTAAAGGCTGAGTATTCAATAATCTAAAACACATGAATATGAATGTTTTCTTAGAGACAGTCAGAAGCAGTACGTGAATATGCATGTACAGTCTTAATTGACAATGCTGGTTTAGGACAAACATTACATAGATTGTTTAACCCTAACCTTCCCAAATCCTCCAAAATCCTCTTTGCTAAAGTGAAGGATTTTGAGGATTGAGGTTACATGCTACATGCTCTTTGCTAAAGTGAAGGATTTTGGAGGATTGAGGTTATTAGGCAAACTTGCCTTTCCATGATACATGTACATCCATGTTTGTTGTAGTGATTGCAAGGTCAGTGCTTGGGTCAGTGGACACTGTTTATTGCTCCATGCATGCAGGGAGGGTCCCTGGCCATGTACATGTATCACAGATTAGAAACACATGTGTGCATACATGTCATGTGCTTGCTTTACTACTGAAGGATTTTGGAGGATTCAGGTTATGTGTAAGCAAATGGGCCTAGGGAGTTAGGAAGGATTCAGGTTATGTGTAAGCAAATGGGACTAGGGAGTTAGGGTTAATGACATTTACCAGTGTACTTAACCACTTGACTCTTCTTTTCACAGCTAGTCATTTGGACATAAAGCTTTTGGATGAGAAAGATGCAAAGTACATGTATGATTGGACAAGAAACATAGGGTTTGATTCATTCATAGAAAGAACTCACCTACTCACCTACTCACATGAACGGAAAACCAGTTGAGTATTTCACAAGCATACCCCGCCTACTAAGGGAACTTAGCCAATCTCGCCCACTAACTCCACCCGGAACAATCTAAATTCTCAGCTGCAAAAATTCTCGTCCTCACTATTTTTTTTACTCCAAGTTTCCTACAAGACTTTTAGAAAAACCTTAACAATAGAAGCCGGCCACACCAGTTTGATGTAACCGCTTACTGTTGGTCCAACGTTAATCCGTCCACACAATGGAAAGGCTCCCTAATCAATGGATTAGGGAGTTAACAATGGAAGTTTTTTGAGGACTGTAGCTTCATCATCTGCTTTCCGGATGAGTCTCAAGATAATATTGGGAGAATGTAAATTAACTATCGGAAAGGAACTCGAATCAACTCAAAATCATGGTAAAACTTGTAGCTTTGCATGGTGAAGAGGATAAGTAAGACTAATTGTGGTGACACCATGTGAAATTCTCTATTGAGTAGTAATTAGTTCTGAAAAGAACAGGAGGTTGTCACCGCAATTAGTCTTAGTTATCAATACTCATGTGTGAGTTCACAAACAAAATCAACTTGTTAAACTGATAAATAATTGAGCATCAGGTGTTGTTCAATCTGAAAAGGTGAGATGATGATTTTATCTAACAGAAAATAGTGAGCATGCATTCCACTTATTTGTATTACGTCTAATGTAGAATATATTTCTGTCTTTGGATGTCATAAATCCAGTTTGCAAATGATCAGATGTGAATTTTTGCTGTACGTTTTTTAAAATTACAACATGTCACTGATGTCAGATAGCAACTTCTTATGATGTGTTGTTCAGTTTTTATCTTAAGAACAAGTAAACTTTTAAATAATAATTATCTCAGTTTCTGTTTGGGTCATTACAATGGTGTACACCCTAAATTCAAAATGTTTCCAAATGATTAAATGAATATGTTAGTAAGGCAGTGCATGCCTTTGGTTTTCACAAAAAACATAAAATAATGATTGTTGTTTTACCTGTGAAGAACAGGCAAATGTTATTTTCCAAATTAATTGTAATGCACTTGATATAGAGGTTAGGCCAAAATAAAAGCCTCTGGTTTCTGGTCTCCGTGGGCGTCGCCTCAGACCAGCGCATGGGCATTTAAAAAAAAAAAAAAAAAATGTTTCTTCAATGAAACGATGTCCAATTGCAGCTAAAATTTCTGTATTGATTGGAATTCTGCCATGCTGTTTTAAACGACTTTTCACAGGAGTCTGAACGTTTGCCCGATTTGTGAGGCCTCTCTTAGCCACCATACTTTGTATATGGGAAATTTGGTCCCCACGTATACATGTATCAAGTATTTCCCTGTTGGCCAAAAAAGAAGGCGAACAAAAATACCCACCCCCAACAAAAAGCGCGTCACCGCACCGATTTTGAAGCCGACCGATGACCAGAAAACGGAGAATTTTTTCCCCCTTAGCATAGAAGAATTTTTTCAACATTAGCAATGTTGTACTTGTACCTTACCTATAATAAATATTTTAACTCTTTATTTGAAGATCGAAGCAAACAATTTGTATTAAAAACATTCCAATTTACAAAGTAATAATAATGTTCATAAATATTTATCCTTTTACATATATTTTAAAAATCAAAGGTTTTCAAATAGAGCAGTATTGACTACGGATATTTTCGTGCAGGCTGATCGTCAAGGTTCGAAAAGAATCGTGTATGAAATGGTCCATGGTAGCTGGCGCCCTTCCCGAGCTTCGCTGTGTGACGTCATGTGTGCGCACTACGGTAACCAAGCCCCTCTACGTATTGGGATTATTGGAAAAAATTGAAATAAACATTAATTTTATGATATATGCCACTAAATATCCGTGGTCAGGTGAGGTGGGTTGGTTCTATCTTTTCATACCCTATATAGGCCTACTTGTACTTGACTACGTGCCTGTAATAATTGGTGGGATATATTGAATTTGATCAGCTGTTTTAAAAAATTTCCTTAACTGTCAAAAGCGGATTATCTCTTTTGGGATAAATCCTAACTCCATGGGGCTTGGATTAAAATCTTATGGCAGGAAGGAAATATGTCAAAACTCTTTATAAATGTTTGATTAACCCTAACTCCCTAGGCATTGTATTAAAACAATAAAAATCCTTCAAAATCCTCCAACTGGCTTTGTTGTCTAAGGGAGTTAGGGTTAAAGGGACACTATTGTCACGATCAGAGCAGACTTTCAACAGGGCATTGAATTGGTGTCCTCGTTGAAGATGAACACAATGACTGAAAATTACTGGCTCATTTATGCAGCAGCAACGACAATATGATCTTATCATGTGGGGTATTATTTTCAGTCACTGAGTTAATCTAAAACTACCACTTCGATTCCATGCCCTGTTGATCGTGATGATACTGTCCCTTTAAGTTATGCTTGGTGACTGCAAACAAGTTGCCAGCGTTTAATAAAGTTCTTTAATGAAATATACAAATAAAAGTGATGTCATTAGTAGACTGCCTAATGTACCTTAATCATAAAAGTGATGTCATTAGTAGACTGCCTAATGTACCTTAATCATAAAAGTGATGTCATTAGTAGACTGCCTAATCCCCGGACCTTAATCCCCGGACCACTCTTTAAAAATTCTTGCATTTGCTGAAATGTTTGCAGCTACAGCCAGGGACGTAGCGAAGGGGGCGTAGCCATTATTTTCAGAGTGGGGGGGCAAACATTTGTTGGGGTATATTTACCGACACTAATATGAGCAGACAAACTGAATTTGTTTTTCCCCCAAAATGGACAATCTTTAGCAGGGGCGTAGTAAAGGCATTTTCTTTAGGGGGAGTCGAAGCCAATTTGCCGACCGACATCAGAGTTGGGGCGTAAATATTTTTTGTTGGTAACTATTTTTATTGGGGGAGTGTAGGGCGAACAAACAAACAACTCTGCAAATCTTTAGCGCTTAGAAACACGATACATTTGCAGTCGGCATACCCATAGCTCTATGTTTGCCGACTGAACATTTATTCCGGACCAACCCTTGTTCTAGTACCTTTGATGCTTCATTTGCCGACTGAGGCTCTAAATGCCGACTGAGAAAAACTGTTGGGGGTGTCACACCCCCCCCCCCCCCCCCCACACAACCCTGCTTTCTACGGCCCTGTGGCTCAATGTGAATAAATTCTCTTGAAAACAGTAGAAAAAGTCTTAATAATTAATAATTTTAATAAATAGTTGATACACATCATGGAATCGCAATGGGGCAGAATCGCCGAAGTCAACTGTTGGTCTGGATCCAATATTTGGATTTCTTGCTAAAATTCCGCTTTTAAAGAACTTGAGACTCGGACTCGTGGTTTGATAGACTTGATTTCAAGTCTGAGATCGCGGTTATTTTTGTCTGCATCAGCCACGCAAAACGCCGTTTACCCCTACTGGCTATCACAGCCCTAACTCGCGATCTCAGACTTGACCTTCTTATGTTTGTGGGATATTCATGTATTCATAGCTAAAATTTACATAATAATACGGATGCTAGAGAGATGGCCAATCAGGAGGCCACAAAAACCTTGTAGGCCGCGTCTATTACTAACAGGTTACACTCGCTTAAAATTCTTTCTGTAAAGACTGTAATATTCATTCGATATTAAATTTGTATTGTGCTTGGTACGTAAATAGTATTTGAAATGATAGGTAAATTTAATGAGATCTTAAGAGTTGTAAAAAAGCACAAAATAAAATACATAATTCCTTCTCTACAAAAAACGTCTTACCTACAGTTTAAATGGAATCGTTGAGTACATCTCCTCCAGATAGATCCAACTTAACTGCATGTAGAAGGTTTAGTTTGAATATTCATGTTATGGAAGGCTTTCCGACCAATCAGATTGTTCCGTCCACTTTTGGACTAATTCGCAATAGGGTGTGTACAACCACCGACGAACAACATTCCCAAGTCTGTGATCAAAGGTTAATGTCGAAGGTTTATACACAATAGGGCGCTATTTAATGTGATACTGCAAGAGCCGTATTGGCTTCAGGCAGACATAAAACCACGATCACAGACTTGGAACCAAGTCTAGTGGTTTGAGGACATAAATGCAAGTCTGCGAAATGGAAATGTTCTCTTCAAGTTACAGAACAAAATGTTCACATCTTTTCTTCTTTTAAAATAAGTTATTCGAAACAAATTAAAACACCTTGCTCATAATCACAAAATACTTAAGGGGAGAGGACGGCACCACACCCGAGAACGTTCCCCACACCCAAGAACGTTCCCCACACCCGGCAAAATAGCTTAAAGATTTGACGTCACGCTTTGAGGCTTGTGAATTTCGCCAGTTACTGGCTCAAGTTTTGGGGAGATTTAACTTTGACCTTCTCCTGAGGACGATCAGAGCATACTGATCGAAACGTCGAGTTGTACCTCCAGTTCTTTTCAGAACTAATTACTACTCAATTGAGATTCCACATGGTGTCACCGCAATTAGTCTTACTTAACTTTGACCTTGTTCAGGCGCGGATCCAGGGGGGTCCGCGGGGGCACGTGCCCCCCGGGTAAATTGATTTAAAAATAATAATAATAATAATAATTAGTTAGTCTACATTTCGTTTGCAATCGGTAGTCTGTGATCGGGTGCAAAGCAAGCTAGTCTGGTTTCTTGACCCGATTCCTCCACGTCTATAAATTGTTCCGTTTCGTCTGAAGAAGGGTCGGGGTACCGTGTGGAAATTACAATCGCCGATGTCAATTTACTGTCGGATTGTACGCCAGTACGCATAGGCCTGCGAAGTACGATGAGTCTTGCAGCTGATCTGCCGATGGTTTTAACACAGGGCAAGGAACAGTATGAAATCAAGCCCTTTTCTTGAAAATTTCAACTGCACTGAATTAAAACCAAGAAAAATTCCGGATAAATTAAAACTGAAGTCAAAAACTGCAAATTAAATGCCAAAAATCGGGGAGGGAGAAACTTATATTGTTGTAGTCATGACATCGCTAAAATGGCAAAAAATAATGGCTAAAATAATTATATATATATATTCCATATAATCTTGAAAACTTTTGCGCAAAAAGTCAGGTGAAACTGGCCAGGAATCGCCTCAGATTGCACCACAGAGCATCCAGAACCCAAAATTTTCCGGGGCCCTTAAGCGGGCCCCGGACCCAACGCCGTAAGGGCTTCGCGCTCGCATATAATAATAAATAATTAATAATAATAAATAATTAACAATAATAAATAATTAAATAATAAATAACAATTATAATTATAATTATAATTATAATAAAGATTATAATTATAAGATTATAATTATAAGATTATAATTATAATAAATAATAATAAATATTTGTAGCGCGCACATATCCACCCTGCTGGGCGCTTAATGCGCGAAAAAAAAAAAAAAACATTACAAACAATATACAATGTTAGCATAGGAATAAAAATGTTCGTGTTGGGTGTGCCCCCCCCGTCTAAAAAATTCCTGGATCCGCGCCTGTTGTTGGTAGCAAGTGCGCGACCGCATGGCGCACCCATTCAAGGGATTTCATTGGATACGTTGTGCTGAAAATCTGACGTCACACTTGAGGCTCGGGATATCGCCAGGAGACTTTTGATCTTGAGCCTGACGTCTACTACCGTACCGCGCCGGCGCGCGGGCGGCAAAACATGCAGTAACTGTTGGTCAATAGGTAGTAACTAGGTAGGTAGCACTGTTAAGTGTTATAGTCAATGGATGGAATGCCGATAGTGATTTTACCCGTAAGTACTCTGTGGTTTTTTCCCCTACTTAACAGGCGTAACACACCAACGAGTGAATGGCGAATGAAATATGCTATGAACATGATGGGAAGAGGACCAATACTGGGAATATTTTCCTGGAAATTCATCTCAAAATGTAATGTCTAAAGTGTCAATTTTCCACACATTATTGATTGCTATGGAGTGAGTGGTTAACTAACGTTAGCCTCCCTATCCGAGGCTATTTATTTTATGAGGCAAGTTTTCATATGATCATATAGGCCTACCTCGAGTGAAACTGAGTGAAAGCAGTCAATATTTGTTTTTATAATGCCTCATTCCACATACTTTATACTTTTCTTTGTGCTTGCAGGATCTGCCAAATCCAAAATTTAGTCTGACTTAGGTCGTCAGTCAGTGCCATGATATTGATAAGGTTTATCACAAATAGCACTGAAGCAACTGCTGCAAAGCATTACAGGGATACAATTTATATTTGGGGCATCTGTTCAGTGTTTGGCGCAGCTTTTGTGACGTCAATAATATTTTGTTTGTCCGCGCGGCACGCAGTGGCGCTGTTGTGCCCACAGACATCCCACGATTCCTTGCAGCTGCTATTTGCGATAAGCCTTGTTAATTTTATTGGTCATGAGAGCAAATCGTGGAACAGGTTCAGTTTCGCTACCCACGAGATAGCTGTGGTGACCGCAGCCCTACTACCTGACTTTTACAACTTCTGTCATTAACGGACATTTCTACCGTCCGTTAATGACAGAAGTTGTAAAAGTCACCACAGCTACCCACGAGACAACTCAACCCTTGTGACAACTTGACCCACAAGACAACTCGACCTTGTGACAACTCGACCCACGATCAGACAAATCAACTCTCGTGACAACTCGACCCTTTATGTGACAACTCGACCCCCTTTTTTGCGGGGAGGATTGAGTGTAGTCGAATTGACAACGTGCCGACATTTTCTCTTTTTTTTCATCGGATCATTACACATTTTTCAAAATAAAAAGCATGGTTTTACTGTTAACGTTAAACCAAGCTTATGACACAATTATATTCACTTTTCAAAGAATTTGTTTTCCTTTCTATAATGAAATCAAGGATGTTATCGGTAAAACACGTTTTGTAGTAATTTTTCAAATAATTTTAATTCTATAATTTCATATATATCGCATTCGTCCACAGGGGAGAGGGAGAAAAGCCACCACCGGCAATGGGCATGAACACGTTTTAAAAATGTGTAGGGCCTAATTATATACCTATTGTCGTTGATTTTATAGGCTTTTTTGTGGTTTATTATTTGAATGGCATTCAATAAAATATAATTAAAATTTTTATACATTTGGACTTTGCTATTTAACATTATATTTTCCCCGGGGATTAGGTATATATACTGTAACTAGTATTACTGCATTCTTAAAAGGATTTTCCAAGAGTTAAATTTGTGCTAGAATTTGAGCCATACTGGGTGCTAGAATAAGCCTAGTAGTGATCAATCTTTTTTCTAAGCAACGATAAATTAGGTCGAGTTGTCTGTGTCGAGTTGTCACAGGAGGTCAAGGGTCAAGTTGTCACAGGGTCGAGTTGTCTCGTGGGTCGAGTTGTCACAAGGGTGGAGTTGTCTTAACCCCATTATAACGTCATGAATGTCTGTCATCACACTTCTGTCATTGTGAAAGTGTAACTGACTAGTTATTTTTTATGCACGTTTTGATATTCAGATGAACAAATTACTGGGTTTGAGGTAAATCATAGTAAATGTTACACAGTTTGTTGAAAATACTTGCCTAGGACTATGCAGAACTTTGGAAGGTTGCTATGGGATAGTACTTTTGCAGCCATCACATAGTCTTTTCCTGTTTGCTTGGCTTTATACTAAAAATAACGAACATAATGTGACATGCTCTCAACCAATCACAAGACTGTATCTATGTATGAGGTGTTATAATAAAGATTGATCTCTGCTTTTTCAATGTATGCATGTAAATGTCTTTTAATTTTTGTTAATAGATTCATTAAAGACAGGATTTCTATCGACTTTGAGAAGACATATGCTAAACGTGAACATGGCAAAACAAATGACTGACGAATATTGGAGAAGACGATGGGTGGATGACAATACTCAGTGGCATAAGCCAGAAGTGCATCCGTGAGTACTCGGTACCTCGTGTTGAGTCAGTTGGGGATACACTAATCATCTGTCTTTTAACCCTAACTCTATGAACTTCTTCCTTCGTATACAATGCGTTAGAGTTCTATCGATGAAACCTCATTTCCATACATGCAATATGTGGTGACGCACTTCTTCTTTTTTCGATCATTTTTTATTTGCCAACAGGGAAATATGTGATACATTGTATATGTGGGGACCAAATTTCCCATCCAAAGTATGGTGGCTATGAGAGGCCTCGCAAATCGGGCAAACATTCATACCCTTATGCACGGCAGAAATCCAATCGATCCAGCAATTTTGGCTGCAATTCGACATCGTTTCATAGCAACAACAAAAAAATGCTGACGCACAGGTCTGAGGCGACGTGCGCAGAGACCAGAATCCAGAGCCTTAGGGTTAGGTGTGAAAATCATGCAGTTTTGTAGATGGCCTAACTGATCGATGAGGGCTTTATTCCCCTGAAGACCAGTTTTAATAACGGTATACACAAAAGGTGCTTGATAAATGCTAATTATTATATTGTGTAACTCAAAACAAATTTTTGTACATTAATTTTGCATATTTTTATGTGTATGTAAATCTAATTTTGCATATTTTTTTGTGTATGTAAATCTAATTTTGCATATTTTTATGTGTATGTAAATCTAATTTTGCATATTTTTATGTGTATGTAAATCTAATTTTGCATAGCAAATCTTTAATTTGAAATTGCAATTTGTTAACTTTGTGTATAATTTTTTATGCGAATTAATCAAAATCGTTGACTAACTGTTTGGGAATAATTTTCAAATTGATGTTATTTTTAGATCGCTTATAAAGCATGTTGACAAGATGACAGCAGGACAAGAGAAATGCCGGATCTTTGTACCGCTCTGTGGAAAGAGTATGGATATGAAATGGTAACTGTTTGTGAAATAACTTTTATATTTAAGTTAATTTGAAGAATTCTTATTTATTCACAAAATTTGATTATTTCTATTTTAATAATTAATAATAATGATATTTAGAATAATAATAATGTATTTATGAAGGGAATAACCGTTTGTTGTGCGGTCTTTACTGCAGGTTAACGACCGGTTTTAGCCGTGTTCACAGGCGATAAGGACCGAGCTGAAGGCTCGGTCCTTATCGCCTGTGAACATGCACAAAACCTGTATCGATTTAATTTTCAAAATGTAAAAGAAATGTAATTTTTGTTGAATAAAGCCAAATAGAAACGGGCAAATTCATGTTTTGTGGACACATGAAACGCTTCCAAAGTGCATGAGTCAGGCGCATGATGTGAAACTTTGTCACTCTGATTGGTTGAAATCCACGTCACGCATCGCACAAAACAGCTGGTGCATACGCGCTGCTAAGATTTTGATAAACCAGTCTACACCATTGTCAGTACACCCCCATGTGATTACGCTTTGTCCAATCAGATTATCTACACTGGCATTTATGAATATTTATCAGTTTCTGTCATATTTTAATATATTTGTAATTTGAATTGCCCTGAACATGTGACGGTTTTCTCTTTTGTGGTTGTGCATTCAGCAGTTTTCCTCTATGCTGCACAGGTTTTGGAACGTACATTTAGGTAGATGATGTTGCTGTTTTTTTGCAGGCTAGCCGACCGGGGCCATGAGGTCATTGGAGTTGAACTATCCTCAATGGCGATCAAAGACTTCTTCCAAGAAAACAGTGTAGAGTTCTCTGTTAGTCCTGTGGATGGCCTTGATGATGTGGAACTATACAAAGTATGTTTTTCTTCTTCATTACTTATTAGTGGCTAAATTCCAAACTACAATGGGGAGCATATACCCTGCCTTAAAACATATATTATGGTACCAATTTAACCCTCCTACAATCAGTGAAATTTTTTAAACAACCCATTCAGGCCACTCCAAACCATTGCTATGGTAGGCAGTGGCTCCTCATAGCTATAATGCATAGTAACATAATGCACGACGGCCAGAGCATACTTGCCGAAACGTTGAGAACAAAACCGGCTCTTCTCAGAGCCAACACCTCTACTTTAGAGATTTGTTACATGGTGCTTCCGAAAACTTTCCTAATTTTTTAAGTAGTACGCTGGTCCCCAGGTAGTACGCGTCACTGTGAATGGCCACTTAGCTACCATCATCTGTTCACATGTAATTGCAGTGTTTCTTGTGGAAAATATATAGCATTAAAAAAATTATAATAATAATAATTCACAGCTCTCTTATACACATTTATGTTATTTTTCTTTATTTTCTTTCTGGAGCAAAACATTTCTGCAAAATCTATAGTTTCTTGTAATTTAATTTTTACAGAGTAAAAGTTTGAATATCTTCCTGTACAAAGCGAATATGTTCAACCTCAACAGGTAAGCCATAAGATTCCTACGCTTAAAGGGACAGTATCATCACAATCAGAGCAGACTTTCAACAGTGCATGGAATCAGTGTTCTAGTTTAAGATGAACACAGTGACTGAAAATTACTGGCTCATTTATGCAGCTGCAATGGTAATATGACGTTATCGTATGGGGTATTATTTTCAATTACCGAGTTAACCCTCCTACTCTAGCTGCACTTTAGCGGGAAGTTGCGACATAGGTCAAAGTCGGTCAACTGCCTGTTTTGCCTGTTGACCCAAATGTGCACACAGGGGCATTTTTTGACTGGTTTTTACTGTCATTTTAACCAACCTCAACAAAACCAGACAATGCTTTTACCAGTCAAAAACGGTCAACTCATTTTGACCCGTAAATGTACTTACTACATGTAAGGTTTGACAGTGTTTGACTTTTAAGTGCACTAGATATACCTTGGCAAGTATATCAACATTTTGACTGGTTTTGACCGGTTTTGACCCTTGTAGTAGTAGGAGGGTTAATCTTAAACTAGCACTCCGATTCCATAATCTGTTGAGCATGACGATACTGTCCCTTTAACCAGTTCGCGTCAGAGGCTGTGTATACACGCAATTTTTTTTTGCACCGCGGATCGGAGAGCGTCTAAACACGCCATAGGAAACTCCAAAATATTTGTATGCATGCTCGGTTGAGCCACACGTGTACGGTGACATGCTCGGAAGTGCCGGCCACCCGCTGTGGAAGCTTCCATTAACGTGTGTGTGGGAAAAAGAAACCTGCCACAGGGGCCCAGAAAAACTTTTTTATTCCCGACGCGAACTGGTTAAGTTAACAGCATTGTACCAATTTGTTTTAAAATGTAGAGTAGAACTATTTCATGTAGGGTTGTCTTCAAGATAAGATTTCCCTAATACTGACTACAATATTTTCTTTACATTTAGAGATATCCTTGGGGAATTTGATTGTATATGGGACCGTGGTTCACTTGTTGCTCTCCTCCGAGATGATATTGAAAGGTAAGATTCACAAAATTGCATTTAATCCATTCCTCCCTTATGGGAGATCTTTAACTTTTAATATTTTCAATTGAACATGTGCACGTACCATTGTTTTAAATGTACTTTTTAAATGTACCCTCCTACTATAGCTGATTATTATTATTATTATTATTATTATTATTATTATTATTATTATTATTATTATTATTATTATTATTATTATTATTATTATTATTATTATTATTATTATTATTATTATTATTATTATTATTATTATTATTATTATTATTATTATTATTATTATTATTATTATTAGAGCGCACATATCTACCCTGCTGTGTGCTAGCTGCACTTTAGTGGCAAGTAGCTATAGTGATTAAAGCCAGTCAACTGCCTGTTTTGACTGTTGACCCAAATGTGCACACAGAGGCATTTTTGACTGGTTTTTACTGTTATTTTGACCACCCTGAACAATACCAGACAATGCTTTTACCAGTCAAAAACAGTTGACTCATTTTACCCTATAAATGTACTTACTACATGTAAGGTTTGACAGTGTTTGACATTTAAGTGCACTAGATATACCTTGGCAAGTATATCAACACTTTGACTGATTTTGACCCTTGTAGTCACAGAAGGGTTAAAGTGCCAGATAATCAGTTTTATCTAATATTTGCAAACCTATAAATTTATATTTTAAGAATATTGTCTTGTTTGTACATAACAAAAGATCTTTCTAATGTTCTTATTGTTTAAAATCTATTATAGTTACTCTCCTCCGTATTTGAATAAAACATTTCAATTAAAAAAATAATAATTAATTTCTACCTTAAGGGTCATCCTCGAAAGGACTCTGCTTCAAACCTAGCTTTAAACCCTTTTCCCATTTCCCTCTTAATAACAATAATAACTCACAAACTGAGCCCTATATTCTTGACCCAGAATGAAGATTGTTTCCTTTACATTTTCCTTCAGATATGCAGATTTGATATTGACATTACTCAAACCAAACGGTCGATATCTTCTTGCAACTCTAGAATACGACCAAAATAAAATGAATGGTAAATATTTCATATAATTGTAATTCAACTTCATTTTAATATATTTTGTTCATACATTTTGTTTATTTTAATAATGATAATAACCTATTGATTATGAATGATTTACGAACTACAAACTCACCTTGTAATATTTCTGTCTAAGGTGCTCTGTATTTAAGAAACGTAAAAATCTTATTCCTAAATTATGAAAGTTTGAATATTGATGAACTCCTCCTCTTGTTAAAGGGACACTATCATTACGATCAGATCAGACTTTCAACAGGGCATGGAATCTGTGTGCTAGTTTAAGATGAATACAGTGACTGAAAATTACTGGCTCATTTATGCAGCATCAATGATAATATGACTTTATTGTGAGGTGTATTATTTTCAGTCAGTGAGTTAATCTAAAACCATCACTCTGATTCCATGCCCTGTTGATCATGATGATATTATTCCTTTAATGACGTAATGTTTAAGCTAAAACTTTCACAGGTTAGATGTTTTATGCATTTTTGAGACAACAGATCGGAAGTTTACAAATTGTAGATTTTTTACTTTATTTTCTCTGCTTAGGTCCTCCTTATTCAACTCCAGTGAGTGTAATTGAGCAGCTTTTTGGTAAGAGATAATAAATATATTCAAGTAAATTGTCAAAAATACTAAGGAATTTATTTAAATCAAATAGACAGGATAAAAATCCTCACATGCAGGAAAATTCCAATGTTGTTGTTTTATGGTAATATATATATATTGTTTTCTTTTGTCTGTACATGATAAAATAATATACTTTGTAAATTGTCCATGGTTTGATTATTAAATTGTTCATGATTATTGTTAAAATCTCATCATTACTCATCTTTGTATTAATGGGGACATGTTATTGTATTTTAATAAAACAGATCAAATTCTTTCTCAAAGTACATCCTCAATTAGACAAGATAGAATCCTCATATACAAGAAAATTATTTGTGTCTTTGTATCTTTGTGTTATATGGCCTGTTCTTAAGCCTTGAATATATCTATCTGTTTTTTGTACAAATTCCATTAAAATAACCTTGCTTTGGTTGATATTGAATAATGGTAAATGATTATGGATCGGGTATCATCCAAAATAATTGATCATATTATTTTAGGTAGATTTGGGTCATAAATTTTGCCAGCCTGAGTCACATGTGAATGTTTTCTTGAAGACACTCACATGGTCGTAGCCAAACAGTGGGGGTGTGACACCCCCGATATCATTTTTCAGTTTGCAAATTGACCCACAGTCGGCAAAATTAAGCACCAAATCAAGGCTTGTAGTTTTTGGGTCCGAGGTGATTTAATTTGGGGGAGAAATATCAAGGCTCCCCCTTCAGTGTTTTTGGGGTGAAATTGTTAACGTCCAAATTAACAACCCCCATGGCTCAAAAATGTATCATGTCTAATATCACAACTACCCATCCCACTCATTCACCCCCCCCTCCCCCCAAGATTATGACTTTGAAGCGAAGATGGCAAAAATTACTCATAATGGTTAATGAATTTTATGTTTACCTCTCAACTCTTTTTTTTTTCACAGCAAGAAAATTGGACATAAAGTTTTTGGATGAGAAAGATGGATTGATTGATCGATGGAGGAGTAGAGGGTTAGAGGCATTCCTAGAGAGAACTTATCTACTCACAAGAAAGGAGAAGTAGTTGAGTAAAGACAAAACTTACCTACTCATAAGAAAAGAGAAGTTGAGTTCAGACAAAACCATCCACTCACAAGAAAGAAGTAGTTGAGTAAAGACAAAACTTACCTACTCACAAGAAAAGAGAAGTTGAGTTCAGACAAAACCATCCACTCACAAGAAAGGAGAAGTAGTTGAGTAAAGACAAAACTTACCTACTCATAAGAAAAGAGAAGTTGAGTAGTTCAGACAAAACCATCCACTCACAAGAAAAGGAGAAGCAACTCACCTACTCACAAGAAAGGAACACTAACACTCATGAAATTGAATTTACAGTTTATTCTACAAATTAAGCATTGGCGGATCCAGGGGGGGCTAAAAAAAATATTTTAAAAAAGAGAGAGAGAGGGGGAGGGGAGAACGCACTCCCATTCCCTCACTGTGCTTTGTTTTTCTCTCCCTTTGATTATTTCATTGTAATTTTTGTAGTACTGAAAAAAAATTGTTTTTGATATTCAACCTCCCCCCCCTAAAAAATGTTCTGGATCCGCCCATGTTAAGGGGAGTCGCTTTAGGTCAAAGGTTGGTAATTGCATCCATAACAAGCGCCAAGAGATATGTACAACAAAAAACTTTTGAAAGTTTCAGCATTTATTTAGAAAATAGTGAACTTGGATTCTTAAAAAGCATAAATGATCATGTTTACATAAAACTAAACTGGTGTAAAGTGAAAATCCTTTAGAATATGTCTGTCATAAAATCTTTTTTGTTTAAGAACTGTAAAATGTTATTCGCCAAAATATGTATATCTTGATTAAAAAAAAGTAAGTAATATTTTAATCCTTTTTGAAAATCAACAGTAAAGAATAATACAAAAACCTTTTTAATATGAATAATTAATCACTTTAATGAGTAATTATTAAATTATTCTTTAAAACTTCAAATCGTTGCATCTGTATTGTATGTTATGTGTCCTCCAAAAACACAATGCATGTATTTGGAATTTTGTTTGGGTAGAATGTCGTATCCAACCGCCACTTTTTCTCATTCAATATAACCAATAATTTTATCTTACCTACCCAGTAAGGTGGAGAACATATGGATGATGGACATTATTCCAAGATATTTATTTCATGACAAATCAGGCATGTCAGGATGATCTTGTCAACTCCCCTGTTCGTGACCAACACAGTCATTGTACATGATGATCAGTGGCAACTATAATAGGATCTTGCTGTTTTCTGAAGGGGAGGAGATGTTTTTAGAAGGGAAATAAAGTCCGAAAACCATCATAAAACTGGATTTGAAAGATAGTTTTCGCTTTCTGTAGCCCGAAAATCGATAGAATAATTTTTTAACTAGTTAGTGGCTGCAAAAAAATTCCACAAAAAACCTTTAAAAGTGGCGGTCGGATACGACATTCTTTCCTTTTGTTTTAAGATTTTAGTGAGCTTATAACTACATGGTATATTTTAACTGATATTACCCTGTTTACTTTAAAGTTTAATTACACATAGACTAAGTCGCATATAAAGGCTGGATTCATATTGTATTCTTCGCACGGTTTTTCAGCACACAATATCACTTTTCCTTGCGCTGATTCATCTTGTTGCCTTCTTCTTATTTCTGACCTACGCATGCGCCATGACCTTAACTCCCATTTGAATGGGATCAATAAGATACAAGCAGTTGACATCGTGAGGAAGAATACAAGTACTAGTAAACTCAGTGTATAGTCGCCTGTCAAGTCGAACAATCCACCTGAAAATAACATGAATAAAAAGGACTCATTATTTAACCCTTCACTCTAGAGTGCCATGGTCGAGCGGTTTATGTGCATCGGATTTGTGTTCTGGTGGCTGAGTCGTCGGAATGTGGGTTCGAATCCTGTCCGTGACCGTGATACTTGTGTCCTTGAGCAAGACACTTTACCATAATTGCTTCTCTCCACCCAGGAGTAAATGGGTACCTGTGAGGGCAGAGTTGGTTGTTGTGTTTGATTAGCCCATATGCGCCGAAATGGCAGCAATTGAGCTGTATACTCCCCAGGGAGCTGAGATGGTTTCAGGAATGATTTATGAGCCTGATGAGCAGGGGTAATAATGTACAGCGCTCTGATACCTTGTTTAAGAGCGCTTTAAAATGCCCGACATTATTTAAAATGCCCGACATTATAGACACCCCGCTAGACAATGGGTCCCTCTGCGGTATCACCCATATCTTGTGCTCACTTTTATACTTCACATTGTGTCTATTCTTGTAATACTTTTATTGTTATTAATACATTTTGATACTGTGTAAATAAATGAACCTTGAAGTTTGCTGAGTGCAAACAACAAGATCCATCAGCATAAACTATGGATACATTTATTTGGCGCCAAAGAATCTTGCATATTCAGGTACAGACTATACCCCTGTCTTTATTCTATCAAGGACAGAGACTGACTCCTGCCGTACCATTCAAGGGAATTCATTGGAGACGTTGTACCGAAGATCTAACGTCACACTTCGAGGCTCGCCAGCCTCCAACTTACTGTGGTCAAAGTTTAATCTTCCCAAACTGAGAGGCCGGTATCTGGAATAATTTACGAGCCTCGAAGCGTGACGTCAGATCTTTAGGCTAAGTCAGACGCACTTTTGATTGTGACCGTGCGCACCTGTAACGTTTACTCGGGTCATAAAATATCAGTTACATGTACTCTGTATATGTACACTGAGCACGACGAAAGTGCATCGTTAAAGGGGCAATATTATCACAATCAAAGCAGCCTTTCAAGAGGACAGAATGGAATCGGTGTGCTAGTTTAAGATGAACACAGAGACTGAAAATTACTGGCTCATTTATGCATCAGCAACGGTAATATATCATGTAGGGTATTGTGGCAGTCACTGAGTTAATCTAAAACTAGCAATCCGATTCCATGCCCTGTTGATCGTGAGCACTCCGATTCCATGCCCTGTTGATCGTGAGCACTCTGATTCCATGCCCTGTTGATCGTGAGCACTCTGATTCCATGCCCTGTTGATCGTGAGCACTCTGATTCCATGCCCTGTTGATCGTGAGCACTCTGATTCCATGCCCTGTTGATCGTGAGCACTCTGATTCCATGCCCTGTTGATCGTGAGCACTCTGATTCCATGCCCTGTTGATCGTGAGCACTCTGATTCCATGCCCTGTTGATCGTGAGCACTCTGATTCCATGCCCTGTTGATTGTGACGATATTAACCCTTCAAATCATGGTTAGCATTACCTGACAGTGGAGCGCTGATCAGTATTCCGAGTCCGAACGGTACAAGCGTCAGTAATGTAACAACCTCGACCCCATACTTGCTGAATATCTCCATAGCTGAAACTATTACGGTTCCATAGAAAGCAGCCCTGGCCAAACCGAAAACTGAAATACAAGGAATCATTTTCGTGAACAGGATGTGAGAAATTTCAAGGCCTGGAGCAGTAGGGAAAAACATAATTTGTCGCATCAGTGCAACATTAAGGTCGTATCATAGTTACAACCTTGTTGCAGACATGGATTTTGCTCAGTGCAACAAGGTCGTATCTTTTGACAGTCCCAGGATATGAACACGCAAAACCTATGGAAGAAGATACAACGTTGCACTCAATTGTTTTAATGTATGCAAATTTATGCACTATTGCACATAAGACCTTGTTGCATTTTTTAGATACGACCTTGTTGCACTGATGCGACGAATTATGGATGTGCGTGGCGCAAATACAATTTACTGAGGCCCAATTAATGTGGCGTAAAAGGGTTGAGGTGGAGGGGTGTGGGTGATTCTGCGGGACCATTGGTAGATGTTGTGGTTACACTCATGCCTGTAATACGGGAGGGTGTATCCGCCACTGTGGAAATTCCCAAAATGTGACGAAATTAAATAATTGTTGTTGGAGAAGGGAGCTACGCCACAAATTTGTCTTCGTATACAGTTTTTGTTTCTCTCAGAATCGCTTTGAGATATTTGAGGAAAACAAAGAGGAGTTACCACATCGAATCGAAAGAATATAGTATTGTTTTATGCTATCATGTTATAACTTGTCTAAATTTTCTTAGAAAAAATACATTTATTCACAATTTGCTTAGAGACGTACGCGTGGAACATTTGAACACTTCTTTAGCAGTCTGTTCGTTTCGTGTAGGCCTAGTCTGTGTCATTTACGTCAAGTCCCACAAAGCGAGTACTGATGATATTAAAGGGACGATCACGATCAACAGGGCATGGAATCAGAGTGCTAGTTTTAGATTAACTCAGTGACTGCCATAATACCCCACATGATAAGGTCATATTACCATTGCCGCTGCGTAAATGAGCCAGTAATTTTCAGTCACTGTGTTCATCTTAAATTAAGACATCAATTCCATGCCCTGTTGAAAGTCTGCTTTGTTCGTGACTATACTTCCCCTTTAACAAAACCCTAATGATTTGATACGCAATGATTTATTTTCTGCTTTCAGCACTTCCTTCCATTGTTCATGTTGCCAAGTCATAAATTAGGAACTCGACCCCACAGTACGGATTATTGACTTCATATTGTGCTAACAGAGGTTAAGTAACCGGTTGTCCATAAAACGTACTAGCCTGCCCCCTATGGTTTCTGCCATCCGATATCCAACATATCATAATGACATTATAAAGCAATTTTCGAAATATCTAGAAATACAGAAAGTGAAACTGACTTCAAACCAGTGATTTGGTATATAGGCACTATTATCAGCATTGTATCAGATCTATATGCTACCCCAATGAGCCGTAATTTAATTCTTGTACATAACCTGTTACAAAATGTTAAATTCTAAATGTATGAGGTCTTTAGTCATAAAAACGGGGGGTGGGGGTGGGGGGGGGGGGCTGTAGTGAACGCATCATCTTTGGAGCGGAAATAGAAGCCAACTTATGCTATTTAACGAGGGGGAGGAGTAGGTGTGATAAATTTTGAGGGGGTAGGCATGAGACATTTTTGAGGGGAATAGGCGTGAGAAATTTTGAGACGTTAGAAATATCCCACCGAAATTAAATCATCTTAGGCACAACAACTACATGCCTACTTCGATGGCTTGAGTTAATAATAATAATAATAATAATAATGTGTGGACTTATATAGCGCACGTATCCACCAACTGAGTGGTGCTCAAGGCGCATTATATTATTATCCCTGCTCATAAGGCTTATAAATCATTCCTGAAACCATCTCAGCTCCCTGGGGAGTATACAGCTCAATTGCTGCCATTACAGCGCATATAGGACTAATCAACCAACTCTGCCCTCACAGGTACCCCTGGGTGGAGAGAAGCAATTATGGTTAAGTGTCTTGCTCAAGGACACAAGTGTCACGGCCGGGATTCGAACCCACATTCTGCTGCTAACACCAGAACTTGAGTCCGGTAAGCTAGACCGCTCGGCCACGACACTCCACAGTGGTGGTTTATTTGCCGGTTGAGGCTCGATATTAGGGGGCGTGACCCCACCACAACATCTTTGGCTACGGCACTGGGGGTGAGGACTTACGTGGCCTCTTTTGGCATATTTTAGTTTTTGCTCAAACAGACCCCGAGGGTTGCCCCTTCCCATCGGATTCTCCACTGAACTGTACATGCATGTGTATACTTATTAAAATATAGTGTGAGTTGCAGGCTAGCAGCCGTGACATTTCCTGGAATTCTGGGACGGCGATTATAGGCAATTCCCTCAGCAGGTAAAACAACATGCCAGACGACATTTGCCCTTGAAATTTAAACCGATAGTAGGAAATCTGTTTTGAATAATTGTGAATGTGGATTTAAAAATACTTTGATCAATCTTTGTTTGCGTGATATGTACAAGGCCATTTTGAAAAACATGTTCCTGGGAGGTAAAGTTTCATGCTAGCAGCTGTGTATTCCTTCATGTTCCCAATGATATATGTGACCTTGTGTTTAATTCCCGTATGAATTCACTCCTGAACCCGAATGACCATGTAACTATGTGCGTTTTGTTCTTGATTCTCATGGGTTTTCCAACTTCTAAAATTGTAATTTTTTAAATTTGTATTTTTTGTTTGCTTTGAGGTTAACATTTGCCCGCAAATGGTTACGATTATTTGAGTTCCCTTAAAGATAATGTATAAAGTACAAAATATTCGATTTTTAATAATGTAACAGTATAGGTGCAAGCCGATGATGCTTTCAATCTTCCCGAAAATTAATTTCGTCTGATGTGATGCAGTTTGTTTATAAAAAGTTAACTTATTGAGAATAAGTTAATCTGAATCTTTCTTAAATTCTGAATGCATTTTCCCTATTTTGTCGATTACGTAGAGCTGAAACTTTCACAGCTTAGAATCAAGGCAAACATTAAAGGTACACACCGCCTTTGTCGCGCGAAACTGGGCGATAAAAAACGCCCCTCAATATTTCATTGTTTTACATACATGGTTGGAAAGATCTTTCAAAAGTAGAATATAATTGTCCACACAAGTACTCCTGAAAGATGTGTCGTTTTTCTGTTATTGTACAAAAACCAATGTCATGTGACTTTCTTCGACCAAAATTTGTCCAGAAAACTCACGAGGACAAAATTAATAGTCGCACTTTCAGACGTTTAAAATGTTTATTACTGAACCAAATTCAAGAATAATTATTTTTTATAATTCATTGATACTTGACAAAAGTGAAATGATTTTGAAACAATGGGTGAAAATTCTCAAAATCGACAAAAAGACGAAAGTCGTGGCACTTTCCCGAGACACCGGGAACCGAACCAAGACTGTACCAGTACAGCCATGGGCGCCAGCGCGGCCAAGCGCCCGAGGCGTGAGCCTGCTGGTTAGGCCATAAATATATCAACACTTTTCGCGTGGAGCGTAAAGCAGGGTATCGACCACTGTGGTGCTTTTCGTGTCGGGTATTTTGAATTATGATACTGCCAGCGAGTTTAGTTTTGGAAACAACAATGACGCATTCATTCGGAACATCGTCACAGCCCCTTCATCATATCAACGCCAATAAAAAAGTGACAAAAACTGTTCAGTTTGGAAGGCCATCCGTCAAAATCAACGCCAGAATTTAGACCGAGCGGGCTGGGCAAAGAAAGGCTCACCGTCTACGGCAATAAAACGACGTATGCCTGGCGACCATTGACGGGCCAGCCAACCTCAAATGATGGCAAACACTCAGGGATTTGATTGTTGAACGTGATGGTGACCATGATGATATCATGAATAATGTCGCATTTGTAGGATTGTTGGACAGGTAAGAGTAATAAAAGAGAAATATTGTTTGATAATATAATACTTGTAGGGCTTTTTGTGTGGCTGTATGCTGAACTCTTATGATGAATTTCTGTTAGCCATTACATTATTTTTGATAGTTCCTATAGCCAAGGCCCAATGATATTGTGATGATGTTTACAATACAGACATGATAATTATGAGATATAGTTTAGAAAGCAGAACAATTTCCAGTGAAGTAGTTGTAATTTCCACCATCAATGTATTTTATGGGGAAGATGGTGAAAATTCAAACATGGTCTGGAGGAAATAGCATCAGGTACCATTATTTCCAGTACGAGTACGAGTACGAGTACGAATTTTTAATATGCACCATGTCCATCATATCCACCATTATTTCATTAGCTGTTATGTTTTGTTTTATAGGTATGAGAAAACATCACTGCCAGTATTTTTACTTGCATCAACACCATGTAGAGTTCAGCTTGATTCCATTTCCACTATTCACATCTACAAAGCATTGCCAAGGTAGAGTAAAATCATATTTTTTTTATCCCATTTATTATTTTTGTTTTGTTTTTATAGAAAACTTAGTTTATGTAAATATTTGTTTTTCTATAAAACAAAATCAGATTTACAGAAACAATTTCTCATTTAGAAAAAATGAAGTTCAGGTTCAGGTCCCCCCCCCCCCTCCTTGTGCATGTTTAATGTTAAATTGTCCATATTAAAGGGACAACATCACGACCAGAGCAGACTTTCAACAGGGCATGGAATCGGTGTCCAAGTTTAAGATGAACACAGTGACTGAAACTTACTGGCTCATTTATTCAGCAGCATTGATAATATGACCTTATCATGTGGGGTATTATTTTCAGTCACCGAGGTAATCTAAAACTAGCACTCCGATTCCATGCCCTGTTGATCGTTACCGTTGTCCTCTTAAAGGGAAAGTACAACAGCATAACAGCTGTTATCGGTAATATTTACTTACTTTGAATGAAGATCGTTTAATAATGAATATGTTAAAGTTTGAGCTCAATGGGGAGTCTAAGTCATGAGAAAAGTGTGAAAACCCTTCATCATTCTTTAGGAAAACATTAGTAAATGTGTATATTTTGTTTTTCAGTTTTCTTTAAAATAAGAACACAATAAGTTGAATAATTGTTTAACTTCGTCACATCCAGTTAGCTGTAGGTAATAAATAATTCAGTAATTGTGCAATCAAGTAATAACCAGTGATGTACCTTGCCTTTAACATCATATCCAAACATTCATGTGAACATGTTTTTTTTAAATTCCTACAGTGCCCTAGCATCTCTTGGTGAACTCCCAGGTATACATGAGCTCCATCAATCAACATCAAAGTCAGTTGCACAAGATCAACAAGTGGAGTCACAGCAACATATGGACACAACATCACATGAGCCTGTATGAGTAAGTGAAATACTATTTGGCTGTCAACACATCACATTTCACAAAAAGTTATTTAAATTGTACAGATATTACTGTAAACACCCTACATGTACACTTGTCTCACTTAAAAAAAATATATATAATGTTTATATCAAAATTTAGTTTTTCTCTAGTCCGAACCTTGCACATGCTGATTTCATGTAGCCTTATAATCAGTTTCTGCTAATATTAAGAAAATACACTTTTGTGTATTCAGTAACTCTTGTGCAATATAAAGGAAGAAAAAGTAATTATCCTGCTGAGAGTTTGTCATTTGCAGTGTGTGTGTGAATGGTAAGTGTACTGTAGCACTAATAATTAGCCAAAGTAGCTTTACATGTGTTATTCATGGCTGGCTATTGTGTTATGTTTTGTGCTGGAGTACTATCAGTAATCTTTCTTTTGTAAGATTGTATACATAATGTTCGTTCATGTTTGGTCCATAGATGAAATGGAGTGAGATGGAGACAGAGACGAATGCTCAGTTCATCATGTCACCCACGTATGTGAATGGGTGTCAGCAAACGGAAGCCTACCACACCTAAGTTACTAGCAGACATTCCACTGAATAAGAGTTTTCTCAAGAAGATTACCTACTATATCAACTTCAGGTTTGTTACGGTGCCATCCAATCAAAAGTTTCAATTAAGTACAGGCGACATGTCCTACTTTTAAGACACTCTCTGCCAACAACTGCAGGTATAACATGAAAATGTTTCAAGACAAATGCAACTGACAGCCCTCAACCCCACACACCCAAAATTACTATATTAGTATTTTGTAGTTTGTACTACTTTGAAAATATTGAGATTTTGAAGCTTTATATGGTTGAAGAACAGTAGGAGTAAGATTAATTATCTTTCAAGAGTAGTAAATAGCATTGGTTCTGAGAACTGGCAGTGACATTACTTTACGTTTCAATCAGTATACTCTGATTGTCTTCAGGGGGATGAAGATGATCAGAGTATACCGATGGAAAAGTTATTCCACCACCAGTTCTTCTAAGAACCAACACTTCTATTAAACTGTAGAGATAGTTACATGGTGCTACCACAAATCTTACTCCTACTGTATACAAACATGTATTCTTAGATAAATATGCATAATGATATTGACACTAGCCCAACACATGCTTTTCAAAAACCATGATGATGATAAATCAACATGTAAAAACACTATGAAAATAGTTTGCCAGGGTTGAAGGTAGCCAGATAAACTTATTCAGCGTTATTATGGGCATAAAGTCACAAAGTTGATTTAGGGTAGAAGGGGACTACATGTATAGGATTTGGATTAAACTTGGCTGCATATTCAAAGGGCAGGAAGTGGGGGTTATATTGATTGGTGGGTGGGGGGGGGGTGGGGAGCTAGGGTTACTGAAGACACTGAAGCATGGAGGAGCATATAAACATTTTCCCCATTCTTTGTTTTCCAACTTTACCAAGAAAAAGTTACCCTGTGAGAGAAGAGTCTTTACACTCCTGATATTTCCATGTTGTAAATAATTTTTCCATACATGGAACATAATAGAAAGTTGGCTAATAATTGTGCATTTCATCCATGTTCATGTATCAGGTACCACAGAGTCTACTCAAAGCACAGGCGTATAGTAATTGGGTGGAGAAGAAACAATACAGCGTATGTCAAATAGCTAATGTCTGCAGTCTTCAACATGTCCAAGCTTGTATGGATGTCAGCTAATTAGCCTTTCATTAGAAAGTTTTATGATAAAGTTTTCCTTCTTTCCCTGCCCTCGGCAGAAGAGTTGTCAAAAAGTAAATAATACCCAAAAGTAAGGCCACAAGTTCTAATTAGCCAATTGACAATTCAAACAAAATTAAATGTAAATACATCCACTTGATCAAATCTGATAGTTGCTTGCCCTTTTCATTTTGTTTATGAAAACCTTTAAATTCTAGATTTAAATGAAGCCAACATTGGTATTTATGTCTTGGTATTAAGTCTTGTACAAACATAAATTGAATGGATGGACTGCATGTTTATATACCGAGAGTGATCTTTATTTATAATATACTTCACTTTTAACTCAAGTTTATAATGGACAAAAATATAATGATAAATTGAAAATGATAGTAACACTGTAATCAAGCATCTCCTTATTGTGACATGTTTATAAATTTTCTTTGTTTTCACCTATACTGCAAATAATTAAAAATCATTAATAAAATTTGAAACAAATTCTACATTGCTTTTTACATTTTCAAGGTTGTACATATTTGGCAAAATGTCTGTAGCTGCATCCATACTATAGAATTACAAGATCAGATGCCATTTTGTACATAAATTTTTAGACATTGAAACAATCACGAGTTGTATGGGTGCTTGTAAATTGCTAATAAAACAATGAAATACATTTTTATTTTAACTGTCCATTTGGTTTCATGACTTGACTTTTGTGGTTCCACTCCTCCCAATTGAAACCACTTTACTGACCTGTTTAACCTATTGTAAACAATCTAACAATGAGTGTACATGGTCTTACACATATAACTAGTGAAATGACTTCAGTGTAAATGAGCCCAACAATGATCATTTATTGACAAGAAAACATAATCAATCTGCATAATAAATGTACGCTCTGTATGTACGATTTAGTGACAGTTCAGAATGGGTGACATTCAGGGGCTGTCATTGGAATCGGTAATTTTGGAATAAAATGTCTGCCCCTCCCCCCCCCCCCAGGTTCTTGGTGATGGCATGTACTGCCACTGGTGATGAACCGACACATTTGTTTTCTAAAATTCTTTGGAGTATTATTGCAGCACTATAGAATCCAAGAACTGGGGAGGGGGAGGGTCAAACAAGCATATGTTTGATTCCAAATTACCAATTCCATTGACCGAATCGAGAATCACACCCAGCATCAATTCTAATGAGCTGAGTAGCAAAATGTTTGTCCTCTTTCTGAAAAAGATTTAAGAGTGAACAGAGGAGTAAGGGCTTAGATTTAAATAAATTCAAAATTATCAACAATCACTGTGAAATAAATTAAAACATTTTTTAACTGATATGGATTGGAAAGGTGGTTAGACCCCTTCTCTTGGACTGAAATGCCAGTACTGCTATAGCAAAAAAAAATTACATATTATACTAAACCTTAATTTTGTTGTAATAAACAACCATTAAAACTAAATAAAATGTTCATCATTGGTATTTGATAATGAACATTGACTTCAACCCTGTAACACGTTAACATTAGATCTCATGAAAAATAGCGTAAAAACCAACCTGTGAAAATTTATTAAAAATAAGTGCTCCCCCTCGTGTTTCACAAAGTTATATCTGGGAAATTCTTGTATTTATAATGTATTTTTTTTCTTTTTCTTTTCTCTAAGATAAAACTAGGCCCCCTAAAACTTAAAAGCATTTCAGACAAAATAATTTGGTCATTAGCCCTAAGCCGCCTATAGTATGTGTCCCAACCAAATAAAAATGTTCTGGATCTGGATCTGGATTGTTTACTCCGTAAAAGCGGTAAACCGCATCACTACAGAGTGTTGACTTGACCGACTAGTTTGATAATATTTTGAGAATATGTGAATCTAAAGCAAAATTGAAGCTTCCCTTTCACAATTTTTTCTTGTCAAATATGTAGAGTATGTAATCGGGGGTTTGGGCAATTTCACATAATTGCCAGGGGACATTGTCATGATTGTGTTCATCATGTTACACATGTTCTGTCTACCGATGGCAATGTAAACTATATCATGATATTGATCATGAATGATTGAGATAGCTCACCCAGAATCCAGCATGTCCAGATAGATGCTGCTAAGCACCGGTTTGTTCAGTCTATGCTTTTCTCCATGGTTGATCCAAGGTCTATTAAGCCTAATATTAAGCATTTTCCTCACTTTTTTGGATGATCTTGGACGTCGACGTGCATCTGGTTGCAATCGAATCCAGGAATTCTGTGATCGTTCGTGTGTTTACAACGGATACAAAAAATGTAAAGACTGGAACCTTGTTCCTCTTGTTACAATCACGATGGTGTGCAATGCAGAGGTACCAGTCGAAATACAATCTGCAATATTGCCGTACAGGTTTCACGGTCGTAGACTACTGGAAATGCGTATACGTGACCTTTGACATTATTGTTGTTTTTTGGACATTTCTCGGTAATTACATGATACCCAGATTTAGTTTTTTGAAGAAAACCTTCCAAAAAAGGATTATCTATCATTCTATCAATCCCATTTTTTGCACTTTTAGGGCGGTGTGTACCTTTAAAAGCAGTTTTGCCAACACTGTCAATGTTGTACCTTATCCCTTCAATGAATATCTTGATTCAAAGAGAGTAAGCATACTCATAAAAGCAGTTTTGCCAACATTACCTACAATGTTGTACCTTCTCTTCAATGAATATCTTGATTCAAAGAGAGTAAGCATACGCATAGAAGCAGTTTGGCCAACATTACCAATGTTGTACCTTCCCTTTAATGTATATATTGATTCAAAGAGAGTTAAGCATACTCATAGAAGTAGTTTTGCCAACATTACCAATGCTGTACCTTCCCATTAATGTATATCTTGATTTAAAGAGAGTAACCACAGTCATAGAAGCAATTTTGTCAACATTACCAATGCTATACATTCCCTTCAATGTATATCTTGATTCAAAGAGAGTAAGCATACTCATAGAAACAGTTTTGCCAACATTACCAATGTCGTACCTTCCCTTTAATGTATATCTTGATTTAAAGAGAGTAAGCATACTCATAGAAGCAGTTTTGCCAACATTACCAATGCTGTACCTTCCCTTTAATGTATATCTTGATTTAAAGAGAGTAAGCAAGCTCATAGAAGCAGTTTTGCCAACATTACCAATGTTGTACCTTCCCTTTAATGTACATGTATATCTTGATTCAACGAGAGTAAGCATACTCATAGAAGCAATTTTGCCAACATATACCAATGCTGTACCTTCCCTTTAATGTACATGTATATCTTGATTCAAAGAGAGTAAGCATACTCATAGAAGCAGTTTGGCCAACATTACCAATGTTGTACCTTCCCTTCAATGTATATCTTGATTCAAATAGAGTAAGCATACTCATAGAAGCAGTTTGGCCAACATTACCAATGCTGTACCTTCCCTTCAATGTATATCTTGATTCAAATAGAGTAAGCATACTCATTGAAGCAGTTTTGCCAACATTACCAATGCTGTACCTTCCCTTCAATGTATATCTTGATTCAAAGAGAGTAAGCATACTCATAGAAGCAGTTTGGCCAACATTACCAATGTTGTACCTTCCCTTCAATGTGTATCTTGATTCAAAGAGAGTAAGCATACTCATAGAAGCAGTTTTGCCAACATTACCAATGTTGTACCTTTCCTTCAAAGTATATCTTGATTCAAAGAGAGTAAGCATACTCATAGAAGCAGTTTGGCCAACATTACCAATGCTGTACCTTCCCTTCAATGTATATCTTGATTCAAAGAGAGTAAGCGTACTCATAGAAGCAGTTTAGCCAACATCACCAATGCTGTACCTTCCCTTCAATGTATATCTTGATTCAAAGAGAGTAAGCATACTCATAGAAGCAGTTTAGCCATCATTACCAATGCTGTACCTTCCCTTCAATGTATATCTTGATTCAAAGAGAGTAAGCATACTCATAGAAGCAGTTTGGCCAACATTACCTATGCTGTACCTACCCTTCAATGTATATCTTGATTCAAAGAGAGTAAGCATACTCATAGAAGCAGTTTAGCCATCATCACCAATGCTGTACCTTCCCTTCAATGTATATCTTGATTCAAAGAGAGTAAGCATACTCATAGAAGCAGTTTGGCCAACATTACCAATGCTGTACCTTCCCTTCAATGTATATCTTGATTCAAAGAGAGTAAGCATACTCATAGAAGCAGTTTAGCCAACATCACCAATGCTGTACCTTCCCTTCAATGTATATCTTGATTCAAAGAGAGTAAGCATACTCATAGAAGCAGTTTAGCCAACATCACCAATGCTGTACCTTCCCTTCAATGTATATCTTGATTCAAAGAGAGTGAGCATACTCATAGAAGCAGTTTTGCCAACATTACCAATGCTATACCTTCCCTTTAATGTATATCTTGATTCAAAGAGAGTAAGCATACTCATAGAAGCAGTTTGGCCAACATTACCAATGTTGTACCTTCCCTTTAATGTATATCTTGATTTAAAGAGAGTAAGCAAGCTCATAGAAGCATATTTTTGCCAACATTGTCAATGTTGTATATTCCACTTATAGCCCAAATATACTATTGTTATTCTTGAAAAACAACAAATGCACATGAAACTTGCTTGGTGTACTGAGTTTATGATATTATCAAACATCCTTTGAAACATATCATCTATATCGGATGCTTATTACATTTAATTTTTACAAATTAATTTTTGTCATCCGAACACGTAAATTCCACGTTGGAATAAAACGATTTTTTGGGGTGCATTTTTACAATATTTTCTCGTTATCCATACAATGAAATAAGCTGAAACTTCCAGTCTTCCACAGGATTGTTATTATCTCTTTATTATATATATGGATGCATTTACAGACATTGTATTGACATTTTATACTGACTTTAATTTGTTGTTACTTACAAAATGATAACGCGATCATGGGTGCTAAAGTTGCTGTTACTGTGAGGAGCCCGGATAAAATCGCTCCAAAGATGAACGACCCAGCGACGAAAAACAATTTCAGGAACGGAAGGGAATCAGCGAATATGGAAAAGATAATTTTTCCAATTATCTCACCCACTGATATAACGATGATTGCTAATGAGATATCATCCACAGTCAAGCCAATGCTATCCATAAAACTTGCCTAGGGAAATAAAATAAAATAATAAATACAATGTTTACAATTAAAAACGCAAATGTGATTAATAATGCTATTAATATGACAATGTAATTACTGATTTTCAAAACTGTTTTGTTTCCGCATTGATGTTAAGGTGGTAGTTCAAAATGCCTAAACTCATTTTGCACAGGAGCTCTCATTTCATTTTTTTTTTTAATATTTTATTTTAGTAAATTTCTCCTAAAGAACGTAAGTTATTTCACAAAATTGATAGGGCCTACCCGATTAAACTATGACAGTTATGATAAACAATTCTTCTGTAAAGTG
Source organism: Zoroaster sp. YZ-2022 (assembly GCA_029582265.1). Lineage (NCBI taxonomy): Eukaryota > Metazoa > Echinodermata > Asteroidea > Forcipulatida > Zoroasteridae > Zoroaster > Zoroaster sp. YZ-2022. Next base: position 33,864,266 of record CM055831.1, read on the forward strand.
TTATGTGAACCATCTTTAAAAAAATGAAATTGATTCACTTTTAAATGTAAACGGAATAAATATCTTTAAATTACAATAGCCAATCGTAAGTTAGTTTAAATAATTTATTTATAACCTTGCTTTATTTATAACCATTGCTTATTTACAAAATATAAAGACCACCAACACACTGAGTAGCTCAATTGATAGAGCGCTGGTACACAGGAGATCGCAGGTTCAAATTCCACTATATTAGTGCTGGAACAGTTAACCGGTTAATCGATCGAAACTGCACTAACCGTTTAGAAATTTGCAAACCGGCTAATCGAAACCAATATTTATAAAAGAAAATTAAAAAACAATAAATAATAATAAAAAAATTAAAAAGGACGAATTTGCCGCCCATTTGGTTGTTCTAGACTTTATTTTTTGCCGCATTGGTTATTAAACAATCAGTACGGGAAGTTTATCGATGCTGATTAATTGAAAATGTATACACATTGTGCCATTTGCCGACTATCTAGTTTGTGTGGCCGTCAGGTGCCGACTTTCATTGGTTAACCGGTAAACCGACCGTGAATGTTTCGGTTAATCGGTTAACCGGTTAACCGACCGTGAAAGTTTCGGTTAAACGATAAGCGAACAAACTGGTAACTCATCACACTACGCTACATAGTAATTGTTAACATGTTCTTTATTTACTCTAAACCAATATATATTTTCTCGAACAAATGAACAAAAATATTAAAATGTATAATTATATGGACTTACCAAATTTGTGGCGAGAAAACCCCACGATAAACTTCCAACACCGATACCAACGGACCAGAGCCAAGGGTCACATTGACGATAAAATGGCGGGATTTCATTGTCATCTTGAAGTTTGTTTGTATCCGAGATCTGTGTTTTTGTCGATTTGTCCTTAACATCTTCGGATGGTTGCGAAGGTGGGGGTGTCGTCAGAAACATGGCAGCAATTAAACATATGGCAAAGATCCCGCTAGAGAGAATCATCAAAGCATGTCGCCACCCGTATTCTGCAATTAACTCATTCAGTAGCGGTCCAGACACCAGCGCTCCTGTTTAGAGGAATTATAATTTGACACGGATACTATATCGATTGCTTGAATATAACGATTCGTTGATAGATAGCGTTCGAATCTATTGTTATCGGTAATTTTAACTAAAATATTGGTGTGATTACCCATTATAGAAAATATTGTAGTCTATATAATTATGAAGTGGTTATACGCTACAAGAGTACACAAGAACTCCAGGTTAATGTTCTCCGCCCAACGCAATGGATCATGAGTTTGGGTAATTTTCAATTGCATTCCCTGCATGAACTCCACTCCAAGTTTGTATTTCCTTACCAGGATATCTTTAAATAAGTAAACATTTGTGTACAGCATAATATATCTATGCACTAACCAAATGGTGTGCCAATCATAATAACTGCGGTTGCTCGGGCGCAGTATTTCTTCGGGAACCAGGCGAGACCCAGAATGATTCCCGCCTGCACAACGAAGCTCATTCCGAGGCCACCGATGAAACCGTACGTCAGGAAAGCATACCCAAGAGATGGTATGAACGAGGTTGCAAAGTACCCTCCACAGAATAACACTACCCCAATTATCATCACCACCCTTGGACTACACCTTCTAAGAATGGCCGCAGCAGCCAAGGTGCCAATGCACTTGATAGACTGGGCTAAGGATCCTACCCAACCTAGAAAGGAAATCACATATAGATACTGGAATAATTTCTCATACAAAAGTGAACACTATACTAAAACAATCGCCTCTTTTGAACATCTTTCTACATAATATATTAAAAATGTAAATGTTATTAATTAAAAATAATATTTACTTCTGTTACTTTATAATATACCAAAAGGGTATTGATAACTGCAGCGCCATCTTGTGGTAGGGGAGAGCTACACTTCAATTAAACTGGGGATGTTAACAACGATACACCATTAGTGTTTATAATTATTCTCACAATTCCCTTTTCTCAAAGAAAAAAACTCACTTCAGACGGTATAATTTCTCAAGGTTATTGATAATAAATTGGGGGGTGCCATGGTCGAGCGGTCTAGTGCGTTGGGCTTGGGTTCTGGTGGCTGGGTCGCCAGAATGTGGGTTCGAATCCTCACCGCGACCGTGGTGCTTGTGTCCTTGAGCAAGACACTTTACCATAATTGCTTCTCTTCACCCAGGAGTATAAATGGGTACCTGGCAATAGCTAGGGAAGTAACCTGCAATAGACTGGCATCCTATCCAGGGGGAATGGAAATATTCTCATTCGTTTCATGCCAACGAAACCGGAGATAAACACCGGCCTGATGAGTCAATATGGCTCGGGACAGACTTTACTTTTACTTTTTATTGATAATAAAACACACTTGACACCAAACAAGCTTTAAGGTAATAATTTCTTAATTTGATAATCTGGTAAAAAATAAACATTGATAACATGCGGGGTATTGTACGGTACCTTTTCAATCACACGTAAAATGGTATTTATAGACTACGGATGTATACAAACTCACCAGTGATAGATGTATTTGTGTGAAATTCTTCTTGGAAACTCAATAAGAGTATGCTGTAGTTGAAGGCTGGTCCCAGTATAAGTCCATACAGAACGAAAACAAGCCCGACGACAACCCAACCCCACCATGAGCTCTTGCAAGACATGACCATGACGTGCTATCGTACTGCCAAAATCTATAACAATGTTCGATCAAGCGGCGAGGTATTAAAAAACATAATTATTCAGTAACACAGTGACATAGTAAAACTATGACCACTCCAGGATGCTTGGCCACTTAGGTTCTACAAGCTACAATGCTGTTGCATTCCAGATTGCCAAAAGTGCGCAGCTTCTTCTCAAAGCCTACACATTGTTACAACTGCATCCCTTTCTGTGGAACTATTTTTTCCCCGTCATCACTTTGACCTTCCACAGCTGTCGGGTCATTCGACTGAAACATCCTTAGGGAGCTTAACGGTTAACGTGCGTGAACCAAGAACATTACCAGTGACACCCAAACTGTTGATTCAGAAACAAAATGACTACTATCCAATGAATCCAAAATGAACATTTGGTGGGAGGGGTGAGTGTGGGTATGGAAATAAAAACAGCCGAGCATGCAGTGCGGAGCCACTACGGCTTAGGGTCGGTCCGGGCCGGCCGAAGGACCTTGTAAAAGCAACATGAGGAATATTTTCAAACATAATATCATGTAGAATAAGAGAATATTTCTTCATTATTCATTATTAGGCAGGATTGGTGACTGGACAAAATTGTATAAACAATAGGAAAACATTGGGCGATGATTGCATTGGGCATTCCCCTAAAATTATTTGGGACATACAGCAATATCGGAGACCCTGAATGTTTGGTGTGAATCGCAACCCCTGTGTAAAGGCCGGTTCATACTTTTGCCTGGTTAATCATGTTCTTGACAATATCACGTTGGTTACATTATTCTTGCCGATGTACTTCAAGTTTCCCATTGTCACGCCATTTTCGGTCAAGTAGACGGCGGATTTTCCTTGCAGCACAAATATTATCATTGAACCAGGGGGATTCAGATTGTAGTTTAACAGTTCGAGTTTTTTGCGGAGCATGATCGTCCAAGATGTTACGGACAGTAGATTCAAATAGACTGACACAAGAATCCAGCTCACCATCTTCAAGGTTTACATTTTCCAGTTGAGATTCAATATCATGACATCAATCTTGGATATTTACATTTTTCCAGTGGCGAGTAGTTACAGAAATGGTAGGTATGGGAGGTTTTTTAAGGTTCATATCTGCCATGATTGCATAATGATCAGATAAGCCGGGATGGATAGTTATATTTGAGATGAGAGGTGAAGTATTTTCACGCATTATCATGAGTGACCATATATATAGCTCTCCATTTTTATATGATATTTGAAGATATGCCTCATTTCAAAGGCTTTTGAGCGGGCTCAAAACTCCATGCCGTTTTGCCTTCGCAAAACTGAATTGTATTGAATTGAATTATTTATTTCATTTATCTTGTGGCAAAAAAAGCCAAATTGCAAGAATGTTACAATAATTATCATTAAAATCTACATATATTATTTAAAAACCAATAAAATTGCATATTTACAAAAACATTTATAGAATTTAAATTGGGGAGGGGGGAGGAGTAATTGACAAAAACACTGACTATACAGAAAGCAATAAAAGAAAATACCAAATATTTAGACAATACACATACACAGAAGTACTAGGGGAAAAAACACTAAAATTGCACATAATGCAAAAAAATATCGAAGTACACCTGGGCGACATCAATTTTTCCCATCCACGACACATCGGCAAACATCGTGATCATTTCATTCATCATCGTGCCGTCGACCAAGCCTATTTCGAAAGTAGTTACTTTAAGTTGGCATAGTGACCAATTGCAATATTGGTCACTTTGCCAAATTACAAAAATAGCCAGTTAGAGCATTCCTCATTTGAATGCATGCTCTATCTCCAAAACTATAAGGAATACATGCATGTGGATTAGATACAATGGTAGGTCTCTTCCTGAATGTACTAATGGGCGGGAAAACTTAAAATTGAAAAAAGTCGGATTGGTCACTATGGCAAATTAAGGCTCATGGCGCTTACAAAAGTTAATATGACATAATAAATACAAATCAGGATAGAATAAGACATAAATTGATGCAAAATTAATGAGGAAACAAGTGAGTTTTAAGAGCCTTCTTGAAGGCATTAACAGAAACAGATTGTCTGATATAAACAGGAAGATTGTTCCATAGCTTGGATGCACAAACATTGAAAGATCTATCACCAGCTTGGACTCTTGTGATAGGATATTCAAGGCGGAGATAGTCATCTGTTGATCTTAAATGTCTGTACGCAAAACACTCACTTGACTACAAATCATTTAGACACTGGGTGGATTTTCACCTACTCAATCTTTACTACTTCAAAAATGACCGGATGCTGGTCTAGAAAATGTTCTTCTAGTTGTATAAGATACCATTATTACAATGTAAAATATGCTTATTTTGAAAACACTGTTCCATAAATTTTCAAGTTCAAAATAACATGGAGTAAATAAGTCTTTGCACAACTTTTCTTTGTTGAAGTATTGCCCAAATCGTGATAGAACTCCTTACTCTAAAACCAAAACACAAGCCCAGTCTGTTACAATTTTCTCCATTTTCTCAAAATGTGATGATCTAGTTGAAGAGAAACGACCACGGTTCGGTATTTATACATTATTTCTTTCTCACGATATATGTTTCATGGTCTACGCCCAAATTATGATATTGGCCAAACTGTAGTGTTATAGTTGGCCATACAACACTGTAGACTACAGCTTGGCCTGGGACCAATGTTATAGTTGGGTTTGACATATACCCATAACTTAAATTAACAAAATTACCTGCTTGACTTTGTCTTATATCAACCTGCTCGTCTAGGTACAATATCAACAAATGGTGCGCCTTGAAAACGATTCTCTGTCTGTGCAAAATCAGTGGCGCAGTGCCCTATAAATATAATTGGAGCCTCGGTATATATACTTTGATATGGTAATCAAGAAGTCACGTGTTCGTAAACCTCTTTTGAGGATATTATGAGTTTGCCTTTGGCACAAATCCATGATAGTACAATAAAAACTATCACAGGGAGATTTTACCGGAAAGTCCCTTGTATTGTGAAAGTTAAGGCTAAGTTGTCGCATTCTTTCTCTTCAATTATTCTGAAAGAACCGGTCCTGGAATTTTAGGTGAAAAATACCCTGGAATATTTTTGTTTACGTTTGTTGATGGTAATCCAGGGTGTATGGAGACCAGCAACAGCTAGTAAGAGTGTGAATTGATCATGACAACGACGAAGCATATCGCTCATCAATCTTTGACAAAAATGTAAATGGTATCACCCCCTGCAACCTCTATATAATGTCATACATTTCACTGTAAAAATTTTGCAGGCGTACAATAGTATTGCAGCAAAACATAGCGCTGAACCTTTGATGGGGCCTGCAGAAGGGGTTCACAGCCAAACAAGTAGTCTTGGTTCAAAACTATGTTTGTATGTTTATGATACACGATTCCACGGCGCTACACGAACGCATTTTACGTAAAAACTTAAGTTAAAATTATACACAAATTAAATATAGATCATAAGAAAAAGTCATCAGCCTAAATCAATCAAAATCCTTAAAAATATGCAGAAACTCATACAAAAAATACATTTATAAAAAAATCCGCCATGAAAAATATTACCACCCACAGTAAAATTATAATAATAATACATGTTCATGGCTGGGCGTGATTTGAACAGCAAAAATAAAGTATGAAGATTGGATGTGTGATAGGTTGGTCAGTTTTTAAGATACAGTTACGAAATTGGTGTCAAGAGATAGTTTAGCTTGGTCTGATCCTCTCATAGACATTCGTTAATTTCAATTTTGGACGAAATTTTCTTCCAAAAAAGCCGCCGAAAGACCACCTACCCCTCGTCATGTGATAGAAAGTATAATACAATGAGTTTGTACAGATCCGTACATACATGTACATTGTACATGGCTGGGCGGTATTTGAACAGCAAAACTAAAGCATGAAGATTCGCCGTGTGATTGGTCGGCCATTTTTAGAGAAAAAGTTACAAACTATAGGTGTCAACAGATAGCTTGGTTTGCCCTGTAAATATAATGGGAGCCTCAGTATATACTTTGATATGGTAATTAAGAAGTCACATGTTCGTAAACCTCTTTTGAGGATATTATGATTTTGAGTTTGCCTTTGGCACAAATTCCATGATAGTACAATAGAAACTATCACAGGGAGATTTTACCGGAAAGTCCCTTGTATTGTCAAAGTTAAGGCTAAGTTGTCGCATTCTTTCTCTTCAATTATTCTGAAAGCACCGGTCCTGGAATTTTAGGTGAAAAATACCCTGGGACATTTTTGTTTACGTTTGTTGATGGTAATCCAGGGTGTATGGAGACCAGCAACAGCTAGTAAGAGTGTGAATTGATCATGACAACAACGAAGCATATCGCTCATCAATCTTTGACAAAAATGTAAATGGTATCACCCCCTGCAACCTCTATATAATGTCATACATTTCACTGTAAAAATTTTGCAGGCGTACAATAGTATTGCAGCAAAACATAGCGCTGAACCTTTGATGGGGCCTGCAGAAGGGGTTCACAGCCAAACAAGTAGTCTTGGTTCAAAACTATGTTTGTATGTTTATGATACACGATTCCACGGCGCTACACGAACGCATTTTACGTAAAAACTTAAGTTAAAATTATACACAAATTAAATATAGATCATAAGAAAAAGTCATCAGCCTAAATCAATCAAAATCCTTAAAAATATGCAGAAACTCATACAAAAAATACATTTATAAAAAAGTCCGCCATGAAAAATATTACCACCCACAACACATGTTCGTGGCTGGGCGTGATTTGAACAGCAAAAATAAAAATGGCCGTGTGATAGGTTGGTCAGTTTTTGAGATACAGTTACGATGATTGGTTTCAAGAGATAGCTTAGCTATGCCTGATCCTCTCATAGACATTCGTTAATTTCAATTTTGGACGAATTTTTCTTCCCAAAAAGCCGCCGAAAGACCACCCACCCCTCGTCATGTTGTAGCGCTGTGATAGAAAGTATAATACAGTGAGTTTGTATATATCCGTACATACATGTACATTGTACATGTACATGTACATTGTACATGGCTGGGCGGGATTTGAACAGCAAAAATAAAGCATGAAAATTCGCCGTGTGATTGGTCGGCCATTTTGAGAGATAAAGTTACAAACTAGGTGTGAACAGATAGCTTGGTTTTCCCCTCTTAGAGACACTCTTCATTTAAATTTAAAAAAAAAAATGTTCGCCTCGAAAACAGCCGCCATTTTGACGCACTCTTAGAGCAAATGCAGTACAAACATACTGTACAGACTCGTATATAAATACAAGGCTGGGCGTGATTTGAACAGCAGTAAGTATAACTGGCAGAATCGCATCATTGCATTCAGACTGGCTCCACGCATTTTATGCATGTTGCACATTGATTGAAGAGATGAGGTACCAGGCTACAAGTATAACCTGGCAAAACATTACGTATACAACTTGTGTATACAACGACCTTATGCTCACGTGATTGTGTGTACCAATGCATATTGTACCGCTACTTCTTATTTTTAACAATTAAAAAAAAACCTACGGATTCTTCAGGGGTTTGATTAAAAGTTTATATTCTTCTTTTAAAAGACCTTTCCAGCAAGCATGTATACGTCTCTTTCTTTGATATTTCATATCACTTACTCATCAAAGACATACACAGTTCATATGTGTGAACACAATTCATATATATTTAAAACTCAGTATATATTTAAAACTCAGTATATATTTAAAACTCATTTGTAAATCATGATTATGCGCAATAATATACTTAAAGGGTGTCAAGTTATTAAGCATACAAACCAGTCTGTATAAGTTTAAGTTTGTCAACAAGTTTCGCAAAATTTTAATGAAAATTTTAATGAATTAACATTTCGTCACACACGTCAGAGGATAGCGTTATTTCCCTTTGATCTGCATACATGTAGCAATGTGCTTCTCTGCTGTATGACTATATGTTTCATATAACCATGGAGATATCACCATAGTGATGCTTCTAACAATTGACTTTGTTTACCCCACAAACATATCGCATGAAAGGGAAGGTGAAGCCACGGTCAGATCGCTCATGGTTCGTCACAACATCCTTTAACAAAACAACGTTGAACGAAGCCGTATTCACTGGATGCGTAAAGCAAAATGAATCGAGTGGAACTGAAAAAAAGTGTTACTAGAACTTATCTTTTTATTGTTTAGTTCAGTTAGTTTGTTACAGTAACTGTACAAGCCGCAGTAAAAGCGTAGATTCAATATTTATTTTTTGATAAGCTGGTAATGTGACAACCAAATAGTATGAGGTCACTCCTGGATACCCAGTAACAGTTAAACAAAAACTTATAATTGTACATATTCAGATCATACAAATAGAAATTTTAGGCTACACCAATTGTTTAATTCTTTATTAAACAATAATTATACCACAATTAGCATAATTCAAACATTATTCTATAAAATTTTATAAAAAGACATGACTTCCTTTTGTTTCATTCATTTATTCCATTTAATAATGAAATGAATGAGCTATTTAGAACACAACATCTCACTTATGAGGGGAGAACTGTACATTTCTTCTTGAAACAAAAATGTACGTTTAACAAAGTAACCATAATTTGTTTTGAGTCAAGAAAACAATTAACATGATTCATGGGACAAAGTTACATTGTATTCAATATAAAGCAAGCGTCAAATTGCCGCGCAACTCAAAACAAAGAAATCCAACAAATAAAGGGATAATATCATCATGATCAGAGCAGACTTTCAACAGGGCATGGAATCGGTGTCCTAGTTTAAGATGAACACAGTGACTGAAAATTACTGGATATGCAGCAGCAACGGTGATATGACCTTATCATGTGGGGTATTATTTTCAGTCACTGAGTTAATCAAAAACTAGCACTGTGATTCCATGCCCTGTTGATTGTAATGCTATCGTCCCTTTAAGAGTTCTCATTAAAATAAGAAAATACAGCAAGTTTGTATCATTTTACTGCCACTCCACACCGCACAATACATTTGAATATAATAGGTAACGTCGTAATAAATGTATTTCTAACTAAATACAGTATATACATTTACATAAAGGCAAAACAATCAGAAAAATCTATCACACAAGACGTAATGAGTAAACCAACCATCATATGATAATTCCATTATTAGATGGTTTAATTTTATATAATTTCATTTCAGTCTGTCAACGTTTAATTACAGTTATCACAAAGATGTCTTCCTATTATATCATTATATATTAAAATGCCATTTATAGATTATATGAAGCGCTCCTTTTAAAATGAAACTACTGGACAATTCAGAAGACTCACGGTTTTATTCGCTTTAAGAAAAGGTACAACATGGAGTGTCGTGGCCGAGCGGTCTAGCTTACCGGAATCAAGTTCTGGTGTTAGCAGCAGAATGTGGGTTCGAATCCCGGCCGTGACACTTGTGTCCTTGAGCAAGACACTTAACCATAATTGCTTCTCTCTACCCAGGGTTTAAATGGGTACCTGTGAGGGCAGAGTTGGTTGATTAGCCCTATAAGTATATGCGCTGTAATGGCAGCAATTGAGCTGTATACTCCACAGGGAGCTGATATGGTTTCAGGAATGATTTATGAGCCTTATGAGCCTTATGAGCAGGGATAATAATATGCGCCTTGAGCACCACTCAGTTGGTGGATACGTGCGCTATATAAGTCCACACATTATTATTATTATTATTATTATTGGTAATGACCAGATTATCAAATAAACGAATTATTATCTTATATACTTGTTGTACTGCTGGCACATGTAGGCCTATCAATACTCAAAAGAAATCATTACATCTGATGTGCTTAAAGAACAACGAGATTGTTATGTCGATTTTACATTTTGTCCTTTTGTCAAAAACGTGAGCACCTTTTATGACTTTCACAGGTTTAATACTTTTATAAATAGAGAATTAGCCTAGTTTGCAAACCGCTTACCAACCTAAATGACCTGTAGTATAAATGCTATTAATAGTAGTGAATGGCCTTACGTTTTGAACCTAGCAGGTTCTTTCTCAAAGGCAAAATGGACGATAAACATACATAATTATGTATGTGTGCTTGTATTTTGCATGTTAGTTTTATGAAATATTTCTTGAAAACTAGTGGGTTCAGATACTAAACACAAATGTTGTACCTCCCCTTTAATTTTGGAAAGCACAGCCATAATAAGTAAGACTAATTGCGGTGACACCATGTGAAATTCTCTTTTGAGTAGTAATTAGTTCTGAACTAATTGCGGTGACACCATGTGAAATTATCTATTGCGTAGTAATTAGGTAAAACTTGTAGCTGTGCATGGTGACGAGGATAAGTATGACTAATTGCGGTGACACCATGTGAAGTTCTCAATTGAGTAGTAATTAGTTCTGAAAAGAACTGGAAGTACAACTCGACGTTTCGATCAGTATGCTCTGATCGTCCGCAGGAGAACACCATGTTCACCATGTGAAAATTTCTATTGAGTAGTAATTAGTTCTGAAAAGAACTGAAGGTTATAACTCCAGTTACATGGAATGTTGAGATTAGGCTTAATCTTTTCTTTATGGAGCATTATACGCTTTTTACCCTAATGGTAAAGGTCTCAGATACACTCATATAAACGGTGTCGTTCCTATCCAATGCTATCTAAGGGGCTACTCAGAATTATAAATATTGTAAAATTTCGAAAAATTGAAATTTTATTTTAAATAAAAAACAAACTAAAAAAAACAAACAAACAACAAAAAATAGAGCTGAGGTGTTTGATTGTTAACAAACACTCGGTGTTTGGGTTCACTTCTGGTTCAATGAGTGATGACGTCACAATCATTTCTGGAAATGTCCAAAAAATAAGAAATTTTACCTTCATGTCAAGGTAAAAGTAATTGTGAAATTATAAGTAAGTCTGAACTTAGCAAATATGGTTTTCTCTTCAGAAGAGTTTCACGACAAAACTCGCATTTGTAGTGCCGCGTGCGACTTGACAAGAGACTATAGCGCAATTGGTAACGGACAGTTCAATTCAATAACAGTATAATTACAATGCATTGCCTAGGGCATGCACTACACGTACATAACCCAAAGTACGTAAAAACCTGATTTAAAAGCCAACAAACCTGCCCAAGTAGCAACATATATTATCGACTGTTGGGAAAAACCTCCATTTTATAGCCATAGTTGCCCAAACATGTTGGATTCAAACAAATTACCTCAAAATCTGGTATTTACTATGTTGAAAACAGTGTCAGTGAAACGCTCATGTCATGCCGCTATTTAGTTTGACTACCATTCAGAAGTGGGCCACGTGACCAATATGCTAATTAGTTTTACAAAGATTACCTGGAACTGTTTCTTCTCCCTTCTTTGTAACTGTTTAATTTATAATGCTCTTGCTGCGGGTGTCTCTCGTTGTACTTAACTGATGTGCAATCTAAACATCTTGTGTATTGTATAATCTGGTCTGGTGTGACATGGTACATGAGGCAAAAAAGTGCCCTCTTGAGTCAAGGATAAGAATTAACATTTGCACCAATTTAAACAATAACATTGTTTAAATTTTTGACGTAAACTGAAGATTGTATATATTATATACAATCTTCAGTTTACGTCAAAAATATACCCATTTTGTTGAAACTCTCTAGAAGCATGGTTGGATATTTGCTGAAATATCTATCGACATAAAATTGGAAATCATAGACCCTTCAAAAACACAAACAGGGCCCAATTTCATGGCACTGCTTATCCACAGAATTCTGCGCTTACGGCGCCATAAAAGGCGTGTGATTCAATGCGCCGTAAGCGCAGAATTCCACATTAAGCAGTGCCATGAAATTGGGCCCAGCAGAGTTCGCAGAAAAAGTTAGTAATCAGTTGATTATGTAGATAGAGTACGGTGATACTGTTACGAATATTCCCTATAGGAGGAAAATTTGACTTATTTTGTTTTAATTGCGAAGAAACTAATAACCGCAATAATAAGACAGACAAAAAGGACAATAAGTACAATGAATACTGGACTAAACCCCTCATACTTCATATTGTTACACTGAGGAAGATCCGATGACCATTGACCATCACTCTGACAGAGCAGTGAGGATGATCCTTCAGGTTTGAACCCGTCGTCACAAGTGACCTCAATGGTTGAATTCTCAAGATACACAGACCCAGACAATGTCCCATTTTCCACCGGTCCCGGAAAGCCACAGCTGATAATTTTGATTGAGGCTTTCTGAATGTTTTCGATGGTGGCCGTCACCACTAGGGTCTCATTAGCAAATGACAGGCTACCAGTAGTCACGGCGTCGAAAAGACACTCGAAGGAATCGCCACATACATCTTTGATTTCTTGACTGATTAGATTTGAATCAGGAATGATAAAAATCGGAGAAAATTCGGGGAAATGGTATGTGTTGTAGTCATATGGAGAAATATAGGTAAAGATGGAGTCTTCTTTGGCCACTAACCACCCAAGACCAAATTCGTGAAGCTCCTCTAGGGAAGAATCTGTACTCATAATAGTGCCATTTGGGAATTGGAAATCATCATCTGGGTCTCCATTCTGATTACCTAATAGTCCTTTGATTTGACCTTTAAACTTTGTGTCTAGTTGAGCAATGAAAGACATCACTTCAGGCTTCACATACACGATGACAGCAACACCAGCACTGAACGCAATTCTGACTTCAGATAAATCGGGAGTGAAGCTGATTCGAAGACCCTTGAGATGGTGAACACGAATCGGGCTAGATGTTAGAAGTAATGGCTCACCATCCACAAGAATCATGGTTTCGTTCATGTTGGACAACTGCACTTGAACTGTAGCTGAGTCATTAGTCTGGACAACGAATGCAGTGTATACAGATGCATTAGTGTCGCGGTAGACCTCCATGCGGGATTGGAAGGTAAAGTTATGAAGTGTCGACGACGCCATTAGGAACTCTCCAGCTCCGTTGAAAGTAAACTTCTTCCCGTCAAGACTTGTTATATGAGGATCTCCCGTACCTCCTGCTGGTCGAGGTGGTTCGTAATCAGAGCAGTCATCCGATGGTCGGTATTTGTAATATTTATCACAGTTGTTGGACAATTTGCAACAGCCAAGCCATGGCAGAACATCATACCACTGATGTCTCCAAAAATGATCTCCTGGGCTGTATCTATCAGCTGTTCCTCCACCAGGGGGACCAACCAGGATGTTTCCATTGTCACCATAACAGCACTGCTGGCCCGAACCTGTTGACGATGATGTGGTCGACCTGAAGCAGTCTTTCGCACCAGGATGAAAAAAGGAGTTGAAAAAATTCGATTTCACAAAGTTCAGAGAATCTACATCTGCTTGTTGTGAGGTACATGGACATGGATTTAAACCTGCAGCAACATCTATTAACTGCCTATTAAATACTGTACATGGAATATCTAACACAAACTTGACAACACGTTTCACGCCTGAGTATATTTTTTTAACGAACGAATACACGTCATTTAAGTTGAAATCTCTTCGACGTCTTTGTTTAAATTGAGTAATGTAAAACGCTGCGAGCGAGAGGTCGTTATTTTCATCACCAAACAATGGTTTTATGTCCCCGACAGAAACCATCAAACTGCCGGTGTTGACAACATTACTCTTCAAGGTAACTCCGTCCATTAAGACTGGATATCCGTCGCTGTTATAATCTGAATCATGCATCATTATAGTTACGTGTGAGATACCTTCCCCTAGGCTCTTGGGATCCCAGGTAAAAACGATAGGGTCATCTGAGGTTAGGTCAATGATACCGCTTCCATCTGCTGAATTCATCTGATAGACATTGACAAGTGGTGGTAGGTCCTCTTCAGATGGAATATAGACGAGTCCCGAAAACGGAAATGTCATCCCATCATCTAGGGAGACATACACAGACGTCAGTCCATTTTTGTAGAAGGTGGGGGTAATGCAGACAACAGTGTAGGGGTCAGGGAGGTCACCATTCACAATGATATCTCCAATACCGGTGGAAAATTTGCACTTGACTGGGCTTACGAAGACATCATTGCTGAGTGGAATACAGGGTACGGTTATACGGAACAATTCTCCACCAAGCTCTCGCAAATAGTACGGTGTCAAACTCAAGAGTTGTTTGTTACTTGGAAGAGACAAACCAGCGGCATAGCCATATGTTTCATAACTTTGATAACCATAGACAATAACAGAGAGAGGTGATGATAGACGGTCTGTTTGTTCCACATAATATACCCCCTCTCCTTTAGGTAATTCAACAGTGAGTGACGTGTAGTCAGTATTAGGGACATCATGTTCACGTACCGGTAGTGCGTCGGTCCCATTGATAGGAGATCCATTGAGATACACAGTCTGACGCGCATCTTTTTTCACGACAATAGTGATGAAATTGAAGTAACCCCCAGAATCACCTCCGGAATGTGGAGGTGTCGTAAAACCAAACACAAACCCAAACTGTTCTTCAGCAGGAACCTGTATCAAAGAAGGGTCGACAGTTTGACCGTTAATAGATGCTAACTGCTGCATCATTAGAGTCGGTTTGCTTGAGAAGACGAGACCAGAACCCTGCAGAATTCCATCCCAAAATTTACCGGCATCTAGTGTCTGGTTCGCAAATCCTGGGATTGTGACAACGGTTCCACTAAAGTAGGCAACGATATAATAACGATTGTTATCTGTGTTTTGGGAGGCGGTGTATATGTGTGTCTGTCCCCAACTCTTGACAGGTACTAACTGTTCTGCCAACGTGTCACACGCTGATCCTGGATTACTTTCACATTCGCTGCCACTGAACACGGCAACTGGTTTGTCCGCTTGAATGATACTTCCTGTTAAGTCTTGTGATCCTTGAATCTGAACAGCTTCTAACTTATTCACCATAAAGCTCAGCACCTCGCCTGGATTGTACGACTGTCCTTCAAATGTAACAGATCCTTGTAAAGTAACGCGAACCAATGTGGAATCAACTGTTCCTATTACAGCAAAATGAGATGGGCGTAGTCTGGTCGGCGTCACCACCACGTACTGCATGCCGAGATTGTTGGTAGGTATACCAAGAAAGCCATCAGTTGAGTAATCTTGATACATTAAACCGTATGCAGACACATCGCTAGATGCTGAAATATCGAGTGTTTTGAAGCTTCTTTCAGTGTCAGCCATAGTCAGTTCGACTGGAACGTTGACTCTTTTAAATCCACCAGCATCTACCACAAAGCTCTCTTGGAACGGTATGCCTTCCACTTGGTGTTTGCTACTGATTGTTACTGATGTTGCTTGTTGATTAGTATTAAATGCTACCACTAAAATTGAAAGCTCTCTGCTTGGAGTATGGCCGTCAATGATGTTATCAGTGAAGCCGAGGATGAAATGTCTACCTCTGGATATCCCATAGCATTTAGGCTGATTGGGTAATATTTGACCTTCAGCTTGACCTAGGGCAAGGGTCAGTAAAATAACCAACCAGAAATAGTGACTTGTCGGATTCTTCATTCTGCAAAGAATAATAAAATCTGGTGTAAGTTTCCAATATAAGCTGTCTGTGCAGGAACTTAATGCAGGCCGGCCGTTTATGTACCCCAGTCCTTAATGTGGCCCCAAACACAGAGCCCGTTCCTAAATGTAGACCAGAATATCCTGCCCTCGGTCTAAATATATCTTATTACAAGTTTCAACTTGGCTAATCCTACATAATTAGGAATTCAAAATTTAATTTAATTTAAATGTTTCAAGATGAAATTGACTTGGGCAAAGGAACACGGTGCTTAGGCTTAAATAAACTATTTTATTACATGGGGGATATTTCTTGGGGTGATGAATCAAGGACCAACATAACAAGTAACTAAATTTGCAGGAATATAAATTATGGAGCACATCTCTAAATTTGTAACAATCGTGACGTTGGATTAACAAAACGAATGAGCAACAATTCAGCGGTAAACTTAGCAAGTAACTTGTAATTTGTAAGTTAATATTTCACAATTAGCAGACGCCTGTCGAAACGCATTTTTTGATCAGTTGATGACTGTGTGAATGAAGTAGATAAAATAAAGATTAACAGTGTGCAATGTTCATGTAATTCGCTAACTGTGCCTTTTTTGCAATCCACAGGCCCCATGACCCACGCAGAAACACTGCCCCAATAATAATTATAAATAATAAGCCTATCAATTCTATCCATATATAACGATATATTCGAAGGAAAGTTACCTGACTGCCCAGCTTGTCTTTACCACTGCAACAACGACAAGATGTAGCTGTAACTAGTTTCCAGTTATACAAGATTAACGTTAGGCAATCTGCTATCGGCCTATGAGCTTCAGTACGCACTTGATATTTTTATATACAGAAAATGGGTGCGACGCATGCCTAATCATAAAAGCCTTTTGTTAAACGTGCTTTCTGAAAAATCCACGTGATTTCTCAACACATGGGGAAACTTTTCGGGAGAGTCCCTTTTCTTCAAAGTCATGGTGAATGTTAAGATTTCGAAAACACGCTCCTTTTAAAGTTTAAACATTCGAGCGTATGCAAATATTTCGAGTGTATACAGCTTCGACAATAATTGTTAGATGACCTGCTTTTGAGGGTACATCAACGTCATTGGTACAGGTAGGTCTAACTCCTCCAATTACATGGTAACCATTCATATGTTTGCTTCTTAATATGTAAAACAAATCTCTGTAATGTTACATTCCAATAGTTATATAAACTGATTAAGATTTCATTTAAAATTTAATTGCGTGATTTAGAAATTCTATTAAATTTTCTTTTTAGTATATTTCTTTATTTAGTATATTTCTTTTAGTATATTTCTTTACATACCACACACCCTGATAACCTATGGTATAAGCCTATAGACTCACAATGGTCTCATACTCAGCCAATGCTATCGTGTGACCTTTTTGAAATGTTTTATTTAAATATTCTAAAAATAGTAATCGGTACAAGGAGGTATGTTTATGTCACAGAGGGTTATGTGCTATTTGAAACGTAAATCATACGTAGACCACTGTAGATCGTAAACGGTTGGCTGAACTTATTATGACAAAAAATACCTTTTATACTTATTAGTGTGCAAAGTGAAACCAAATTCACTCGACAAAACCCATTCACTAAACAGGCAAATGTACAAAAGACCTACATCGAGGTATGTACAAAGCAGACTTGCATACTGTACCAGGGTCACAGTCAATATATCTAACTAATCTCAGTCAGACTATACAGTTCCTCTTTAAGTTACGAATACAATGGACACAATGCTGTAACTGAAAATAAAACGAGGTCTTCAAGTTTCTCATGCTAACATTTATTCGAAGATACTTTTCATGGAACATAATTTTAACATTAATTTTAAGTTTGAAATCTTGGATCCCACTTTGATTCCAATGAGGACATGCGGAAACCCTTTATTTCGTGTCGCTGGTTTGTTTTCTATGTAGTCTGGTACCATACATTTCTGTCGTTGAAAGAAGCAATATTAGGTCCAACAAGAACCAATATTAAGTCCAATCTCACTAAATGAGCACGGAGCACTTATATTATATAAATACTGAGTGACTCGGACCACAATGGGAAGAATATATCACCAGGTATCATCTGAACTGATCCATTTCAAGAAGCGAAGCCATTAACGTGCTTTTATTTGACCAGTAATGACTTTATAGCGCTGCGTCATGATTTCATTTATTGACTTAATTAATTTTAGAAGTTATGTTTTGAAATCACCTTTTTAAAAACTAATTTACCAGAATTAAACCAAAAATTACGGAACAGTAATGATTCTGCCATATTTTAAATCTTTGAGGAGACCACCTAAGTCAGACAAGTTAGATGGGATATAATGTATACCGTATGTAATAACGGCAGGAGTGTAGCCATGAGGTCAATCATAGGGTGACGTAACAACTACTCCCCATTTTTAGTGAGAAACATGGGGTCAGATATTTCGCTGAGGGTCAATGTTTTGTTTAAATGTATTTGTTAGTAAAACAAATTAATAAATAAAACAATTAATATAATTGGCCCTGAGGGCGCCCTTCGCCTAACATTGGTGACGTGTCTTTACTACAGTCACCAATGACATTACAATTATCAGGTAACATTGCAATTAGAGAATTTTGCAGAATTAACCAAAGTGTCTGGGGATTTTAAAAATGTTGATGTGTAATTGTGTAGGAACAGTACAGCCTAGATTCCCTTACACAGCAATTTTCACACACCCCCTCCCGCTGAACGGCACCCTTCATTTACCCAGCTTAGGCAAATTTTAAATAAAATTTCTTACATAAAAACGCATTTTTAACGTTATGTACCAAACAATATGTACATATGAAATGTGTACATGCCTAGGCTTAATCTTTACAATGATAGATAACAGGCCTACATCGTTATATTTTTACTTTAGATTTGTAGGCATACTATGAATGTAAACAATCTACCACACATACAATCAGAAATATCTTTTCAAACTATTTCAGTAACTAAATACTACTTTTATATATCGTGTACAAGTCCACTTTGATTACGGTATTTGATGATTGAAGTTAACAAGTATGAACGTAAAAGACAAACCTTTAAAAAATCTTTATTTTGGTCAAAAGATATTTTTCTGGTAAACGAGCAAACAATAGGAAAATAAACAACCAAACAGTCAATAAGGCAGGAAACATGCCAGCCAGCAAACAACTTTTTACAAATAACACTGGTCAACAATTTTTTTAAAGTTGTCTGCTTCGGAGATAAATGTGCTATTTATTATGGATTTTGATGTGCTGAATTCAAATATGACAATTAAAATTGCTGATTGGCTACTGTTTCCAAGATATTTAAGTTTACATTTTATGTACTATGTATATGGTGTACATAGCAGATTTTTAATCATGAATTGTAAACCTAGGTCTTTTCATGTGTTTATGGTTGTTTCACTTGATATTATGTCACCTGCCCTGTTTATGTAACACTTACTATGTATCAGTTCATAGTTCAGTCCTTATTCAGTGTCTACTCTGCGCTTCTTGGCTTGTCTCTTGTAGTCATTAAACGGTACCATATCTTTAAAACTAGAGCCAATCAACAATTTTAAGCATCATTTCCATTCTCAGTGACCCATAATTAGTCAAGTTTGACTTCATTTGTTTCGGAAGCATTTTGGCTGTAGACCAGTGTAAGCAACGAATCATACAGCATTCAAAATGATTAAACAAGATAAATTTGAGGTTTATAACACTGTTAATACACAATACTAGGTACGATAAAAATGTATTTAGAATTAAATCAGTATTTCATTACCTACAAAACCTGTACACACATCAGGTGACTGGAAACACTAAACTAAACATTAATAATAAATAACTTGTTTTGTTTAATCATAACCTACAAATCATTTGATATATTTTACAACTTTTGTTTCTGATGTAATCTTTAACTCGTACATGTAGGTGAGCTCTACGGGGGGGGGGGGGGGGGGGTTGCGTTGGGCCAAAAACCACCCGAAGCCGCAGCTTATAAACGGCTTTAAACAAACACTTCA
>CM055831.1:33884969-33915390 GCA_029582265.1 Zoroaster sp. YZ-2022
GCAGTTGAAATTTTCAAGAAAAGGAGCTTGATTTCATACTGTTCCCGTTGCCCTTGCAATGTTAAAACCATCGGCAGATCAGCTGCAAGACCTTCCTCATCGTACTTGCAAAGGCCTTATGCGTACTGGCCGTAAGAATCCGACAGTAAATTGACATCGGCGATTGTAATTTCCACACGGTACCCCTGACCCTTCTTCAGACGAAACGGAACAATTTATAGACGTGGAGGAATCGGGTCAAGAAACCAGACTAGCTTGCTTTGCACCCGATCACAGACTACCGATTGCAAACGAAATGTAGACTAACTAATTATTATTATTATTATTATTATTTTTTAAATCACTCCAAGTTCTACATCATCTCAACCCGGCCATCTCTTCAACATGTGGATGGTGCGGAGACAAGGGGACGATCTGCCATCTATTCATCACGTGTCCCTCTGTTCAACCTCTTCTCAACTGTCTCCACAGTCTTCTTCACCGGCTTCTTCCTGACCTACTTCTGAACTTTGACCTCTACTGGGCCTTGATCCCATGTGCTAAGGGCCGCAATAGAGAGGCGGTGCGCCTGTCAAACTACCTTATCGTCAGTTGCAAATATGTCATATACAATCTTTACCGAACCTCTAATTTCATTGATCCTCTTTTAATTTTTACTCACCGTATCAAAAACAAAGTTATTTTCGAATACAACTATTTTATGCTTGTCAATAATGATGATGAATTTCTTAAAAATGGAATATAAATAATACTTTGTTCATCATCATTAATGACAAGCTGACATGGCTGATTTAAACCCGGTTAGAATTACTAAATTTGCTCCTCCTTCCGATTTCCTCTCTTTTCTTTTCTTTCTCTTATCCTTGGAAGCCACTGGAGTGGGATATAAGGCCACACCAGTAACGCCAGTGGCTTCCCCACCTCAGGGGACCACGGTGAGTTCGGCTCACGCCAAAAACGTGTTGCCGCACCTCCGCACTGGAACCCCTTTCCTCTTCTTTCTTTTTCTCCTTTCTTTGTATTTCTCTTTTTCTGAGGAGCTTTATACTTATATTGGTTAAAGTATTCACTTTATTCATTTGTATTTAAAATGTGTATTGTATCTGTACACTAAAATATTTTTGTTTCTATTACATGTTTACATGTACCGAATATTTGGTCTTTTCTGTTTACTTAAAACTGTATTAATGTTTTCCAAATTGCAAAATGTTCTGTATTAATTTACTATTCTTTTATTATAAAATTTGACTTTGTTTTTTGAATTGTAAATAAAGAATCTCATTGAAAAGTCAAAAAGTCTCTCTCTCTCTCTCTCTCTCTCTCTCTCTCTCTCTCTCTCTCTCTCTCTCTCTCTCTCTCTCTCTCTCTCTCTCTCTCTCTCTCTCTCTCTTTTTTTTTTCTGGTAGGTTGTGTTTCATTTCGAGCTCCGGAAAAGTAGCGAATTTTGTAGATTTTAGACCTCGGACGGTCACAGTTTTTATACTGTTCGTCTCGGTATACTTTATAGATTACACTAGACTATCCTCTTTTTGTCAGGTTGTGTAATTTTTGATCATTTCTTCCTTAATTTTGTACGTATTTTTTATGCTCTGGCTGGTCACTATGGCCAGTCAAGCGAACCAATCCATTCAGGGTCAGCCAAGCGTTAGTAAGGCTGACCCAAACACACGCATTGTTCCTGGTGACGAGCCCTTTAAGAACGTCACCAGGAACAATGGAGTGCTTAAGGCTGACAATGTCTCTGTCCAAGCATACATTGATGCATTCACCAACAATTTCCCTGCACAAAACGTCCTTTCAGCATCACGAATTTCTAATGGTCGAATTGCCATCTATCTCAGCTCGAGAGGGGCAGTCGTCGATACCGTGGAACGCGGTCTCGAATACGGCGACTCCTTTCTCGAGCTGATCCCCCTTGTCCGTCCCACTACCCGTCTCACACTGTCCAACGTTTATCCAGAAATCCCTAACACGGTACTTGTCAGCTACCTATCTTCTTTTTGTAAGGTAGTATCGCAGATCCGGCCCATTCCTCTGGGAATAAAACAAAAAAACCTCTCCCACATAATGAGTTTCCGAAGACAGGTACAAGTTCTGCTCAACCCCAATGTAACCCCTCCCGACCACATAAATTTCTTTTTTTCGGGCGTCAATTACAGAGTTTTTCTTTCTACGGAGTCAGTTCGGTGTTTCAATTGCGGGGAGTTTGGACACAAGAAAAAAACGATGAACACAGTGACAACAAAAACGACGACACCAACCACCCATCCTCCAATCCCTTAAATCCAACACCGGTATTCATATACAAGAAAAAATCAGACCCCAAACACCCACCCAAAAATCCCAAACCCACCCCGTCCGGCCCTACTGCCTCCTCTCCCTCGCGTCCCGCTCCTCCGGCTGCTGTGGCGTCTTCCGCGCTGCCCACGCGTCCCGGTGTGGACCCCAAGGGGTCCCCGTCCGGTTCGTGGGGTGCGGCCGGGGCGCGTCCTGCTGCCGGCGAAGCGGGGCAAACCGCCGCGTCGTCCGCGCGCCGGCCGGATGGTGAAGGGTCACCGTCTGGCATCGGTGTGCGGGCGTCTGCGGCGGGCACGGGTCGGACAACTCCATCCCGTCTTTCCAACCACCCTTCCTCCCCCCAACCTTCCTCCCCCAACCTTCCACCTCCCAGCCTTCCACCTCCCAGCCTTCCACCCCTAAACCTGTACTAAACTCCAAATATCTATCGGTATGGGGCTCGCCACCCGCACCCTCACGCACTTTTGCAGAGGTCATTTCCACACGGAAACGGAAACCCTCAACCCCAGTTCTTCTCCCCGATAAACCAAATTTGGTACCCCTCAAATCACCCTCCCCTTCCAGGAAACTAACAAAGAGAGTGGCCAGCCCCATGATAACTAATTCCCCCTCTTTGTCCCAAGCCCTAAACTCCCAGTCTTCCCTTCCTTTTACCCCAACTTCGACCCCTTTAGACACCAACACCGACACTGACTCCGTCCAGTGGGAGGATGCTCAGACTACGGATGACGACCTTCCAACCGAGCATCTTCCCACCACCAAAGCCCCCTGCCCGAAGCAGAACTTATTAAATTCCTGTCTTCGGTTAAAAAACGTAGGAAACCAGCCCTGGTTGCCAGAAACTTTACGTCTGACATCCCTGGGCTGGTCAAACAACTCAAACCCCTCCGCAATCACCCGCAAATTAAACGAAGCCTGCAGCAGAGGATACTGAAACTCGTCAAAACCTTAGATAAATAACTTTCTTTCGTTTTCATTTTCTCTTGTCATGAATTCTCTCATTTTTGTATTTTTTACGCTAGGGATGACATTGTCACTGCTTACCCTTAACACTGGAGGCTGTTCAAATTCTATTTTAAATGCCTCCCTCCAAGTATACATTCAAAATATTACCCATAACCCTGACATTGTTCTTTTACAAGAAACGTATAAATTAACTGAAAAAAGTCCTTGCTGGAACCTGTGGTCCCACACCCCTCAGTGCTCCCCCAGCCCCTCTTGTGGCGCGGGAGTCACCACTCTAATTAAAAATAATAAAATAGACATCATTTCTTCGGCCACCATTTTTGACAGTTATATTCTTTATACTGAAATCAACTTCAACAATACCACTTATCATATTTACAATACTCTCATCCCCCAAAACGACCAAATTGCCATTTGTGCTATCAATTCTCTTAGGGACCACAGTTCCAGTCGCAGTGACGGTGTCATCCTATTCGGAGGTGATTTTAATTGTACCGATAATCCGGCCATTGATCGTCTGTGTACGCCTGTGGAACGCAGAAACAAAATTTCCATGGCTCTCAAAGACGCTGTCAATGCATTGTCTCTTTGTGATGCCTGGCGCAGACTGAATCCTCTAAAACAAAAATTTACCTGGTATAGAAACAACCCTTCCAGATTGTCTGGCGTTTCAAAAGCAAGATTAGATCGTTTTTATGTTAACACTTGTTTTATGTCTTCTATTCAAACGTCCGAAATCTTTCCTTGTTCTTTGTCTGACCACTCGGCGGTCAGTCTCATTATTAAACTTCCTTCCAGTATTCCAAGGGGCAGTCCCTATTGGCATTTCAATAACTCCTTACTCGAAGATTTTAATTATTGTGAAATTATAAATCATTTTGGGCTGATTGGAGAGAAAAGTGTGATTTTCCAAATCTCGCCTCTTGGTGGGATTTCGGAAAATTCACATCAAATCTATCAGCCAAATGTATGGCTCCAAAAAAGCCCAAGAAAAGCGTAAAGCTTTTCTTGAAATCAATACAAAAATCGACGAAATTCAGTCTGCGCCAGACCTTAATCAAAAGACCAGGGATGCTCTGGCCGAACAGAGACAAAACTTAAACTATTTACTTAAAATCGAAGCTCAGGGTGCTCTCGTCAGAACTCGCTTCAAACACATTAACGAGACTGACTCGTGTTCCACTTACTTCTTTAATCTTGAAAAATCTAATTCTTATTCCAAAAACATTTCTCAAATTCGTCTAGAATCTGGACTGACTTCCGAAGACCCCTCGGAAATTAAAGCACACATTCACCATTTTTACAAAACTCTGTATAGCCAAGTCCCCACTGATGAGAGCACCCTCGATGAATTATTTAATAACCTTAATAAACTCGAAATTTCTGACTCAGAGGACCTCGATTGTCTTCTGTCTCAGGAAGAATTAGACCTCGCGGTTAAGCAACTTGGCAAAAACAAAACACCAGGCCTCGACGGCCTCACCTCTGAATTTTTTCTTTCCTTCTGGCCCATTTTGAAAATCGACTTCCTATCTGTCCTTCAATCTTCTGTAGAAAACGGCTCTTTACCTCGCTCCCTTCGCAGGGCTGTCATAACACTTCTTCCTAAGAAAGGGGATCTAGCAGATATTTCTAATTGGCGACCCGTCTCTCTTCTCAACACAGACTATAAAATCTTTGCCAAGTTGCTTGCCAACAGGCTCAAACAATGCATTGGCAGCGTCATTAATGAAGATCAAAGTTATTGCGTTCCTGGACGCGCAATACACGACAATATTAATCTTATTCGAGACATCATTCATTTTTCTAACTCTAATGACACCCCTCTGGCCGTGGTCAACCTTGATCAGAAGAAAGCCTTCGACAATGTTGATCACGGCTATCTTTTTAATACCATGAGAGCCATGGGCTTTGGTTCGCGTTTCATTACTTATTTACAAATTCTATATGGTGACGCCGAGAGCTTTGTTAAAGTGAACGGTTCCCTGACTGCACCTTTTCTTTTTGAGAAAGGGATACGTCAGGGATGTCCGCTTTCTGGCCTTCTTTATTCTATTGCTATAGAACCTCTTCTAAACACTCTTAGAAACAAATTAATAAATCATGATTTTCACATCCCCGGCACGGATTTTACGTGCGCGGTTTCGGCGTACGCAGACGACGTGTCCGTGTTTATCACCTCCGAATCGGGTTTCAGTAAGGTCGAAGAGGCGTACAGCCTCTTCGGCCGAGCCTCTGCTGCACGTTTAAATACTCAAAAATCCCAGGGGCTTTGGGCTGGCTCGTGGACCGGACGGAATGACAAGCCGCACAATTTCACCTGGAATAGCGAAGGTCTCCCTTTCCTTGGAGTTCACTTAGGAAATACTAATAATTACATAAAACAAAACTGGACTAAATGCAAGAAAAACTCAACAAAACTCTTTCTTCCTGGACTCGAATCTCGACCTCTCTCTCATTTAAAGGCAAAATCATTATAGCAAATCAGCTGGCTGCCTCAAAAATCTTCCACTGCCTCGCTGTTTTCTCTCCTCCGGAAATTATCCTTAGTGAACTCCAGAACATGCTTGTCGACTTCTGTCTGGTCAAACAAACGGCACTACCTTAAAAAACAAACTTTGTATACAAAACCTGACAAAGGAGGACTAGGCCTAGTGAACCTCCAAGCACGCATCTTCACCTATAGATTTACTTTCATCCAACGCTTTCTAAATCTTTTTTCTCATCCGGCCTATTTTCTTGTCGCTCACTATCTCCGACAATATGCCAGACTCGATCTTGATTTTCAA
Organism: Zoroaster sp. YZ-2022; assembly: GCA_029582265.1. NCBI lineage: Eukaryota > Metazoa > Echinodermata > Asteroidea > Forcipulatida > Zoroasteridae > Zoroaster > Zoroaster sp. YZ-2022. The sequence continues at coordinate 33,891,023 of CM055831.1, forward strand.
CTTTTTCAACTCAAAACCAATCCCAAATTTTACACCAGTCTTCCCCCTTTCTATAGCGAAATAATGCGTGCTTGGACGGTGTCCGGAGCTAAAATTGAAACACAACCAAATTCTATCAACCATGTAATTAACTTATCCATGAATAGTCTTGTTTTTAGCACTCCTGCTGACGATCAGGTTCCCCCTCCCGTGCGGCTCAAGGCGTGCGGAGTCCAACTCGTTCGTCACCTACTCGACTTCAACACCGGTCATTGGATTGATCCCCGCACACTTCAAACTTCATTTCGAGGACTTCGCCCTCCCTCTCTTCGTCTACTCCAGCAAGATCTTTCAACGCTTTCATCTTCGCTTACAAGAACTTTTTCCTGACCTCTTCAAAGTAGAGGGATGTCGTCTTCTGTTTGTGAACTTCAAGCTGTCTCTCCTTTCCTGGAATTCTCCCGTCATCTTTAACTTACCATCCATTAAAGACGGACTCTCCGCACCATCTAAAGCTCTCTACGCCATCTTCAACAACGAAATTAACTCTTCACGAAACCGTAACGACACACTGGCACAACAATGGATTTCTCGACACTTCTTCTCACATTCAATGGAAACAGATCTACGAACTACCCATCTCTAAAAAGGAAGGCGACATGCAATTTAAACTTCTTCACAACTTTCTGCCCTCACTTCCAGTTCTTCATCATCTCAATTCGGACATCTCTTCTTTCTGCGGATGGTGCGGAGAGAGGGGATCAATCCAACATCTCTTCATCATGTGCCCTGAAGTACAGCCAGCCCTAAATCTTCTACACACACTGCTCAATCGTCTTCTACCGTCTCTTCATTTGAACTTTGACCTCTACTGGGCTTTGATTCCGCACGCCAAGAACCGTGGAAGGGAGGTAGTGCGCATTGCCAATTACCTGATCGTCAGTTTAAAAAACGTAATTTATTATCTCTACCGCACTTCTTGTATTTCTGACCCCCTTACAATTTGGAACCACCGTCTCAAAACAAAATTCTCCTTGAATTCACGTATTTTTAAACAATGTAATAATGTTAACAAATTTCTCGCCAAATGGTCCCACAATAATTGTCTCTTTATTTATGATAACAACATTTTGACATGGTTGATATAACTCTTTGATCCCCCCTCCCCCTTTTCTTCTCTTTTTCCTGTCCCGTTGGGAGCCACTGGGGTGGGCCAAAGGCCCACATCCATTTACCCAGTGGCTCCTCCACCCCAGGGTTCCGTATAAGAACCTTTTCCTTCCTTCCTTCCTTCCCCTTTTTCTTTCAACCATTTCATTTTTTCCTCCACTTTTGTTATTTTTGATACTTTGTTTAAAGATACTTTATTTAAAGATTCACTGAACATAGATAACTTTGTTATCTTTTGTAATTTTATTTATGTCATTAATGTTACAATATTATTGACAAACTTTTGTTTACTGATTACCACCCTTTTATTGACAAATTATTGTATATCTTGATTATTCATTACTTTGTTGTCTATAAGTAATATTGTCTATATCTTTACAAAATTATTGTAAACTGATTACCACCCTTTTATTGTACCTCTGTATATATTTGTTTTTATTAATAAAGTTTTCTTCGGAAAAGTCAAAAAAGTCTCTCTCTCTCTCTCTCTCTCTCTCTCTCTCTCTCTTTTTTTCTCATTTTTTTTTATTTTTACGATTTTAGGGGGGGAGGGCTACAGCCCCCTTAGCCCCCCCCCCCCCCCCAGGATCCGCCAATGCAAACCCAATTTGGTAAAAATCCTCTTGTTGTTAAATTATTTCTAACGCTGTATTTCTAAAATTTTGTTCTGGAGTTGTGACGGGTCACGAAATATGAACACAGTGTGTGTCATATACGTTCCCTCTCACTTTGGGCATCAAAATAATGATAAGGTGAAAACATATCTCTTCAATGCGAGTCCGCTAGCGATTTTTTTCTGCAGTACACTTCGTCCACTATATGTATGTGTATACTAGAAATGAATTGTTGACGTTATTTTCCTAAAAAAGAATCCTCCACAACCGTGAATAACTATTATATAGAAAGGCTTTGTTTCTAAAATAATTTTGTTTTTAAAATAAAATGTATAAAAAAATATATAAAACAAATTTATGAAAATGTTGAAAATCTAGTTTTGAACTTGATTCCTTCTACTTGCAAGGCAAGAGTTCTAACCACTAGACTATTATGCCAGTCGAATTTTTGGTGAATAAATTCTTGAAGAACCTTTCTAAAATTAGATTTCTATGTCAATTTCTAAGCCATTGACGAAGTGTACTGCAGAAAAAAGCGTCCCACTACTGCTACTTGACGTATGACATCGTTGATTTATTAACAACAAAATGTTGTATTTTTTGTAAAGGCTACATGTAAATTGAAAACCCTTATTATTGATTGACCTATTAGTAATTTCACTCTGGATTTTATTTTTATTCTCTTACTCCATTTTAAAGGATTTGGAGTTGAAAGCTAACGAGAAGCCATTATTCACTTGTGTTTATTGGGAGTACGATCAAAGGTATACCGTATGTAATGTGCCAATATATTACACTATACATCAAACATTACATTATATGCACATAGTCTGTTTTTAAATATCGTTAAATCTAAGTATTTATGGAAGTGAATAGTGTATCAATTGTGCGGTCATCAACAAATTATTGAACCTTTATTTTAAAAGTTAAATTAACCATAACCTCCTAGGTATTCTGGCTAGGAAACTTCCTGAATCTTCCAAAATCCATCAGTGCAGTCTTCAAAATGCACCATGCATTTTCATTGATCTTTCATATTCAGCACTTACGGCCTGTACTTCTTGCTAGGTAGTAATTTTGAGGTGAAAGTGCTGAATTTTTCCCAAAAAGTACCTCTTGGAGGATTTTGCAGGATTTGGGGTGGTTAGGATTTTAATGTTTGTTAATGAGGTCCATTATTTTATCATTAATTTGTGCCATTTTGAAAAGTTTTCAACTGTTTTGGGATTAAATATAAACCAACACACCGATCCAGTTATGATCCAAGTATCTTATACCCATCCACCCTTAGCGATGATGACAACTCCTTCAAGGAATCTGCCTAAAAGTCAAGCGCTTGACCGACATATAAACAATTAAATTCATGGCAACGCACCTTAATGGTAATCAGTGCGATGTGATTGACACTCTGGGTCGTTGTATTGTAATTACAAGTAGGGGAATCTAGTATCATTGATACGAATAGGCCACGAGGTAGGCTATAGTTCAGCAAAAATATACATGTGTGCTATATTTTCATTTAGCGACGGAGCGTCTGGTGGGGGCAGATGGTCTGATTATGGATGCAACTTGGTGAAGACTGACGATGGAGTGGTGAAGACAGACGATGGAGTGGTGAAGACAGACGATAGAGCGGAGGGAGACATTTCATGTTATTGTAATCACACGACAAACTTCGCTGTTCTCATGCAAGTTGTCGATAATGCAGTAAGTGTATATAGGCCATCCTACCCACTGCAAATAGTTTAAAGAGACGGGGATGTTCCAACTTGGGAAGGGGCTATGGTGCTGAGGAAACAGAATGAGTTATCGGCTTGGATTTTTAGTGATTTGGTGATTACAAAATCCCATCAAAATAATGTGTGTGATCTGGGAAAACCCTTCACATGGTGAAATTTGTCATTTTTGTGTTATATACATCAAATTAACGAGGACACTGTGTTGTTTTCAAAACTGTTTTATTCATGATTCTAGGTTGTCTATAACTTGAGTTATGCTCTCGGGAAGTTATAGCCGCCGCTGTCCTTAAAAAACAATGGCGGAAACGAAAAACAAAAGACGGCTTTTTAATTATTTGTCATCATAAAACTATACATAAAACGATAGAATTTTTATTTAATATTTCAAGAATGATCATTTAGATATTAACAATTAAAATGGTAACAAAAACACAAATTGTCAAACAAAAAATTGGGGGACTATTTTGCCATTATCTTCAAAACAAGTTCGCCGACATCCGCCGGGTTTTTCCAGATCGCATCACAAATTACCTCAAAGCTTACTCGATGTGAAGTTGATTACAGTACCAAATGTCATGACAAAGTATTTCGTACGTGAGGGGGTTTTCATTTTTGAGTTTCAGTTGATTACCATCGTGACAGTCATTTGCTTTATAATGCCTGAAACTACTGGTTTGAGGTTGTAAACTGCATAATGTTGAAATTTATTTCATAAACTTGTGAACTATTGTGATGCTTACAAAAACCTCTTACCAGGATTATGTTGCAGTATTTCAGGACGTAATGCTGCGTGTTTGGAAGATCCTCTGAATATATTATTGTCTTTGTTTTGTTTTCTGTCCTTTAAAAATGTTTTATTATAAGGACAATATCGTCACTATCAACAGGGCATGGAATCAGAATGTTAGTTTTAGATTAACTCATTGACTGAAAATAATACCCCACATGATAAATCACTGTATTCATCTTAAACTAGGACACCGATTCCATGCCCTGTTGAAAGTCTTCTCTGATTGTGACGATATTGTCCCTTTAAGGGTCATTATTCGCAGTTCTTTGTGAGAACGACGACAAGGCCTTTTAACAAAAACCGAACCTTTAAAAATGTCAGCACTTTTCTAGTGTTTCAAAACAAAATTTTTGTTTAATTTCGAAAGAAATGCATAGTGTAAAAATGCGTAGTTCTGACGATTTAGAACCGTTGTTTCATTTACGTTTCGCCCAGTCTAGTTGCTGTCAGCAGACCTGACTACAGGAATGGGTTTCTTTAGTCCGACTCGTGACGACTACCTAAGCAGTCAAAACAATGCTTAATTAAAAACCCTATGAAATAAAAATAAAACATAATCTCAAAAAAAAAAATGCGTAACGGTCTTTATATCGCAAATACACTCTCCATCAATACTTGACCATGCACACCCCACTATCAACATCCATATTAAACTCGCTTCTCTACCATTAGGAACCTGAATCAGACATCCATGCCACCATCCTACTGAGTATCACTTATACCTGTTCCAGTATCTCGATTATATCGCTCGTGATTTCTCTGACTTTATTCGTATTTATTGGGTAAGTTTTTGCACTATTTGCACTTGTTGCACTTACTGGACCCTTCCAGTTCAGGCTCGCATCCTGTGATGGATGCCTTTATTTGTTAAGGCACCAATTGGCAACCCTCTATCCAGTCATAATAATAGAGATATAGTGGAGTACCAACATGGCCCCTGTGATGGATGCCTTTATTTGTTTAGGCACCAATAGGCAACCCTCTATCCATTCATAATAATAGAGATATAGTGGAGTACCAACATGGCCCTGTGGTGGATGCCTTTATTTGTAAGGCACCAATAGGCAACCCTCTATCCAGTCATAATAATAGAGATATAGTGGAGTACCAATATGGCCCTGTGGTGGATGCCTTTATTTGTAAGGCACCAATTGGCAACCCTCTATCCAGTCATAATAATAGAGATATAGTGGAGTACCAATATGGCCCTGTGGTGGATGCCTTTATTTGTAAGGCACCAATAGGCAACCCTCTATCCATTCATAATAATAGAGATATAGTGGAGTACCAACATGGCCCTGTGGTGGATGCCTTTATTTGTTAAGGCACCAATAGGCAACCCTCTATCCAGTCATAATAATAGAGATATAGTGGAGTACCAATATGGCCCTGTGGTGGATGCCTTTATTTGTAAAGCACCAATTGGCAACCCTCTATCCAGTCATAATAATAGAGATATAGTGGAGTACCAATATGGCCCTGTGGTGGATGCCTTTATCTGTTAAGCACCAATAGGCAACCATCTATCCAGTCATAATAATAGAGATATAGTGGAGTACCAATATGGCCCTGTGGTGGATGCCTTTATCTGTTAGGCACCAGTAGGCAACCCTCTATCCAGTCATAATAATAGAGATATAGTGGAGTACCAACATGGCCCTGCGGTGGATGCCTCAATTGTTTTTGCTATGAAACGATGTCCAATTGCAGCAGAAATTCCTGGATCGATTAGAATTCTGCCGTGCTGTGTTTTAACCGACTTTTTCACATAGGGGTATGAACGTTTGCCTGATTTGTGAGGCCTCTCTTAGCCACCATACTTTGTATATGGGAAATATGGTCCCCGTGTATACGTCACATATCACGTGATCACGTGTTTCCCCGTTGGCAAATTAAAAAAAAGATTACCATGGGAAAAAACACGTCACCCCACCACTTTTGAAGTCGACCGATGACCACTAACAGGAAACTCGTTTATTTGGCCTTATCTATACGTTTGTAAATTACTGGGCCGATATTCATAAAAGCCTGCTAACTTAGCAGCCAACTAGGCCTTAGCAGCCTGCTAAATCCGTAGTTTCCTGCTCCGCGGTTACCAACTAATTTTGTATTCATAAAACCTTGCTAAGAATGTTGCCAGCTAGATATTTCTAGCAGGCAGCTAGGACGTTAGGCAGTTCGCGAAATCACAAAATTGGAGAATGGCAATTTGCATTTCAATAGGGTATGGTGTTGTTTTGGACTGACAAGTATACCTCTCGCCATGTTCGCTGCTCGATGTGTAACCCACAAATGATTTAGTTGCCAACTAGTGACTTAGAGACACCCCAGATCAACTCTAGCGTTAGCAGCCAACTTAGCAACCACCTAAGCTTAGCAAAGTTTTATGAATATCACTTAGCTTCCAACTAGGCTTAGCTGTCAACTAGGGGCCACTTTAGTTGCCAACTAGGCTTAGCAAGCTTTTATGAATATCGGCACTGGTCTTTCCCCATTTGTCAACAAGTGGCATTCTCCATCCCCAATATACGAACTCCAGCAACAGCTTGCACTGACACTGTACTTCCACACCTTTGATCAGATCCTCCATAGCTTCAGAACGTCTTACCATCCATATGAACCTGATGACTGCACTCCTTCTGGCCCTGATTTTGTACCTCCTTGGAGTGGCGTCAGAACTTGATGTGGTAAGGGCTAGTCTGTTCCGCAGACCATTAGTTGAAAATTCTTCGGTAACTCGACCCTCGTGGTAACTCGACTGTGACAAGTCTACCCTTGTGGCAGGTCGACCCACTGATCTCTATAAATTATACAGTATAGAGATCAGTATGTCGACCCAAATCGACTTTTGAAATACTCGCCATTTGAGACAATTCGACAACTGTTTCAACTCAAACCTTGAGACAACTTAAACGTCACGCAATTCCTCAACGTATCAGTGTGGAAAGAATTATTACAGATAATATTATTTGAAGCAGTGAATAAAGCCACATTCTGTTTGGCATTTCTGGTGGTTTTAACGATTTTTCTTGGAACAGCGTTGTCAAAGATCGATTTGTCGCAGTTTGGTTTTCAATAATATTTTATCCGTTACAGTCTAGCCGTTTCAAATTATAAAAGACAAAATTTTAAATTTACGAAATAAAATCCGCCATTTCATTGATATTCTTCGAACCATTATACAATATTATTATTTCATTTGAATTGATTTATTTGTATTTTTCTTCTTCTTTTTTTTGGGGGGTGCTAAGGGAAATATTGTGTTTTGCCAAAATTACCAATGTTGTTTCCCACTTTCTGAAACACAGATTCCCTGTAAGATTGTGGCGATAGTTCTTCACTATCTGTTCCTGGTTACTTTCTGTTGGATCTTTGTGGAGGGAATTCATCTGTACATTCAAGTTATCTCTGTATTTGAAGGAGGAAAAAGCAAAATGCCCATCTATTATCTCATTGGATGGGGTGAGCTCATACAGTAATGTAATAGGGAATAATCTACGACTATTTGATGGGGTGAGCTCATACAGTAATGTAATAGGGAATAATCTACGACTATTTGATGGGGTGAGCTCATACAGTAATGTAATAGGGAATAATCTACGACTATTTGATGGGGTGAGCTCATACAGTAATGTAATAGGGAATAATCTACGGCTATTTGTTGCAGTGAGCTCATACAGTAATGTAATAGGGCATAATTTACGACTATTTGATGGGGTGAGCTCATACAGTAATGTAATAGGGAATAATCTACGGCTATTTGATTTGTCGATTTATTTGAGTCTTGTGTTGGTAAATTTACCCCCCAAAAAAAAAAATTTAAAAAAAATTTGTCCCCCGCCAACTCTGAAAATCATGGCTACTCTGATATGTTCGTGTTTCTGTGAGGTAGGTTTACATACTACTATTGTACGTGTAGTACATGCTCATTGTCATACCATTGTACTGTCGTTGACTTAACTGTCCGTTACAAATTGTGACCACCAATCGTGCAGAGAAATGGTCTATAATGCCGAAATTGGGCGAATGTTGAGTGAGTGGCACACGTCAATCGGCATCGCGTAAACACGTTGGGTTCCTGAAACAAACATGATGCAAGAATGTTATAAACGCACATGAAAGTATCCAAGTAAATTTAGGCGCCATAAAGGCGTCACATTCCTTTAAATATCTTATTTTAAAACCTATGTATTTGTACTAGGTGTGCCGGCAATCATCGTTGGTGTTTCAGTATCCATTAAATCCAAGCTCTATGGATCTGGAGATCAGTAAGTTTGGAATGTTTGTTTTGAAAGTTTAGAACAATTTAAATTTTGATAAATGCCATTTTTTTTAAATACCAATAGTGTACATGCGCTTCAATTGTACGAATATTGATTGTGGTTTATTTCTGAGGTTATTTATGTGAAGTTATACTCATGATTGTGCCGTCATGATTTCCATTATACAGCTGTTGGTTGACCACTAAAGATGGTCTGATCTGGGCTTTTGTTGGGCCAGTCATTTTCATAATAACGGTAAGATTATATTTTTATAGACAAACATATCTTATTAATTCCCTGTGTTTACATACCGTTCTGTTTATTGATTAACAAAAACTTTTCGGTTTTTTAAGAGGATCAAAATTGAGCCAACAATCTTTTTGTTTTACTGATAGAGAGCAAACTTTCGCTATAACTTCAAGTAAATTAATACTCAGTTATTTCAACTTTGAAAATGTGATCTGCTCGGCTTTGTTGTGAAACTAGTCGTTTAAATATGTAGGTAGACACATGTGTAGGCACTTGTACAACTGTATTTTTCTTTCGTATGAGTGGTACAAAGAACATTGGCCTCATCTACTTGGTTGCAAAAATGTATTTAAGCAAATTATACCACCATGACATTTGCTGAGTGTTCTCACAAAACAGCGCCCTCGTGTGTTGATAACAAGAGTGACAATTCGTCCCTAATTTGCCATAGTGACCAATCGTTTTTTATTTATTTTATTTTAGTGTTTTCCCACACATTAGGACATTCAGGAAGAGACCTACCATTGTATCTAATCCACATGCATGTATTCCTTATAGTTTTGGAGATAGAGCATGCATTCAAATGACGAACGCTCTAACTGGCTATTTTTGTAATTTGGCAAAGTGACCGCATTGGTCACTCTGCCAACTTAATTCGGGATTGGTCACTATGGCAAATTAGGGACGAATTTTTACATGTTATTTTAACATAAAAAATGAACTTCCCATTAAAAAAAACCCGTCATAACATTGCATTGCATAAGTCCTTTAACTTAATACTTGTTTTTATATTAGGTGAACATGATTGTTCTTATCATGGTGTTGGCGGTTGTAACACGAGCTGCTGCTCTCAAATGTCAGACCAATTTGGAACGGGTCAGGTAAAGAATCGTACTTGTTTTTTATTTGTGCGATTAAGACAACAGAGTAGTTGCGTCATTCCTGCACATTTATTTTTTGAAAACAGTAACAAAGTTAACCTTTACGCCATGTTTTGATGGGATATTCACTTTCGGAGACGGGAAAGTTGTCTTTCTTGTAAAAGATATTACCCGACAAAATGACGAAAAATACGGCGACCTTGTCTTCGAAAGACGTATTGAAAAAATACATTGATAACGGTATAAACTGGTGCGGAACGTCACTGTGTTCAACTACATGTCAAAACTGCATTTATAAACGTGTACACCGTTTTTCTGCCATGAAATCGAATTGTTACTCTGACACTGCCAATAATTATAAAGATTGTGACATGAACTATGCACATATTCATATAACACTGATTGGGCATAATCGTTGTATATCAGGGCCGCCTGTAAGAGTGCTATGATGTTGGTACCCTTGCTTGGTATATCTTGGATTATTGGACTGTTCACTCAGTATGGACTAGTACTGAAATACGCATTCGTCATCTTGAACGCCTTACAGGTATGGACACCAACATTAATAACGACCATCTTCGAATGCTAACCAATTGAGAATTCAACTTCTGTTATTTTTGACAATTTCTTCAATTCGCATCATCATCCCCCAAACATATTTCGTCAATGACCCTGTTTATTTATAATATTGTGATTTAAAATATTTAAGTGTACATTATTTTAATGTATGATTTAATAACGGCATTTGTAACTTTGCGTTGTTTGTCCTGTCTGCCAAATATCCCGTCCCTTGTATTATCTATGTTATATAACAGGCATTTGTACATAAGCCCTAAAGCCTTTTAAATATGCCACCATAATTGTTTTTGTACTTATTTTCTGAACAATTTGATGTTCATACATTGTTGTGTATACATTTCGTTTATTTTGTCCAATAGTGTGCTATAGTTTATTTTCTTGTTTACTGCATTATAAAAATAAATGTCGAATTTAACTGAATTGAATATTGAGACTTAAATCACCTTTTATTTTGAATTTAATCAAATTAATGGTAGACTTTGTACATATATACTATGTATGTTAACATGAAATAAGTGTTTCTCTGAATTTGAAATAGCAGTCTAAATCACAGATTACAAAATGGATACAGGAGTTTGATCCTCAACGTAATAACTCTGTAAATTAGAACAGTAATTGTATTTTTTTCAAATATCTCATTTCATGTCAGGGTTTCTTCATTTTCGTCTTTTACTGCCTGCTGAGCTCAGAGGTAATTATTCAAGATTTATATTCTGTGCTGGCTAATAAATTATTGTTTATATTAGCTAATTATAAAAGAACATGTTGTTTTAGAACGAAAACCATCAAATATTTTTTTCTATATCCACAACTGTCTAAAATGTAGAGGTCTAAAACGATCGGGTTGGTGTACCGGTATCACCTTCATCTTTACCTCCGAGGACTTGGGTTTGAATCCCACACTCTGACCCGGGAACCACATGTGGATTGGGTTTTCAGTCCCTACCTGATTACGTAGTTTTTCCTAAGTATTTGTCTGAGATTTTCCTCCCACATCTATTAACTGAAGATTACCTCATTGTCTTCTTCTCACAAGTCGTCCCTAATTTGCCATAGTGACCAATCCGATTTTTTAAATTTTAAGTTTTCCCGCCCATTAGTACGTTCAGGAAGAGACCTACCATTGTATCTATTCCACATGCATGTATTCCTTATAGTTTTGGAGATAGAGCGTGCATTCAAATGACGAATGCTCTAACTGGCTATTTTTGTAATTTGGCAAAGTGACCAATACCGCATTGGTCACTGTGCCAACTTAATTTGGGATTGGTCACTATGGCAAATTAGGGACGAAGTGTCTTAAGGCTTACGGGCTGTATGCACATAGCTTTTGGTTTTATTACCATAACGTTATTATAATAATAATATTAATAATAATATTAATATTTGAATAAAAATATTTGAAATATAAATATAAATTCTTAATAATAATTGATCAAACCTCCTTTGATTTGAATGTTAATTGCGGTTGACGATATATTATACTCCAACAGGTACGGACTGCTTTTCGTCATGAGCTGAAGAAAAGGGCAGACCGCAGCTTGGATGGTAGTGGCTCTGTAAGTTATAAACACTTTAGTTTGGGTTTATGGAGAACAATCTGTTGCAATCCATCATATGTTATTACTATTGATATATTTTGAAATAAATTCTGCATGAACCAGGACAGTTAGTGATGTTGGTACCTAGACTCGTAGTTCAAGCTATCTTTATTTAATGCAGCTGTACAATATTAATTATCTCAAAAACATAAATGATCACTGTTTTAATACAGAAACCTTGCTTGGTGTAAAGTTGAATAATTATATCAAACATCACTTACAATAGTTGTCTCAGGTGCTAACGTCTTAATTGTAATACATAAATGAAATCATTTCCAACATTAATTTCTATCATCTTAAAACAGAAATTCCACGTTGGAGTAGAATGAATACGAACATTCTGAATGCATTTTATTATTTTCCCATTAACGACACAATGAAATAATCTAAAACTGTCTGTATACATAATATTATACACATTATGTCAAGATACAATCAAGATATTATCTTGATTATTATAACGTGTGGATCTATTTACATACATTATTTCACATATGTCAGAATTTTTCTTGTGATCGAAAACATTATAATTAGTTAAGGTTATAATTAGCTTGTACACCAAGTACGTTTTACATTCGACCATTCGACCACTTGATTATTTCTGAACTATACCTTACCTTTAATATAGACATTCGACCAAATGTGTTCCAATGCTTTATTACTGTTAATTGAAACGTCTTGATATTATTTCTTTTTACAGCGAAGTGTACAAACCAATGCGTGGATGTTAAGTGATAACAAGAAGACACACATCAAGCTCACGAAAGTTGCTCCCAGTTCTCATAATTCAGATAGCGCTTAAAGGGACAGTATCATCACGGTAAAAGTAGACTTTCGACAGGGCATGGAATCGGTATCCTTGCTTTAGATGAACTCACTGACTGAAAATAACACCCCATGATCATGCGCTAGCCTATATAACAGGGCACGATATGATCATATTACTGTGACTGATACATAAATATCATTATTATGCAATCACTGGTTCAATATTTATCCTTTCAGTCACTGAGTTCATCTAAAACTAGGACACCGATTCCATGCCCTGTCGAAAGTCTGCTCTGATTGTGACGATACTATCCCTAGGTGGTTATTTCCATAACTTGTGATACAAGAACTTGTAAATATACACACTTAATTTGTGTTATAAAAGTAACAACTATTGACAAGGTAAAATTAATACAGCAATTTGACATAGGAAAGTAATCAGCACAAGTTATGGTTGAAATACATTACAAAATAAAAGTCTAATTACTGGTGAAGCATTCCTTATCTACCATACCACAATCTAGAGCCCCAACTCACCCACTCAAAATAACAAAACACTACAAATTAATCAAGTTAATTTTGTAAGTAAAACCACCCAATCTGACATTCCTTGAAGTTTACAACAATTATACCACTCGATCTTTCGAAAAAATAATGTTCATTTGAATGGCAAATACATTTATTTAAGTTCAAGTAACTTGAGATGGGTAGTACGAAGTGTATATATAAACATCTATTTAAGATTTAAATACATGTAATTAAGTGATTTTCTGTATTAAATTGGCCTTTGTACTAGTGTGATTACCACGGCTGTAGCGAGCAGGGGGTGTGGGGGTGTGACACCCCCAGAAATATTTCTCAGTCGGCATTTAGAGCCTCAGTCGGCAAATGAAGCATCAAAGGTAAGGGTTGATCCAGAATACATTTTCAGTCGGCAAACCATGAGCTATGTATCGTGTTTCTAAGCACTGAAGTTGTTTGTATGTTAAAAGCCGTTTATAAGCTGCGGCTTCGGGTGGTAGTTGTCCCCCCCCGTTGAGCGACTTTACAGAGTGTCCATTTTTTTGGAAAAACCAAGTAAATTTGTCAGGTCATATTACAGTTGTGTCGGTAAGTTGTTGCGTCCCCAACTCTGATGTCATTCGGCAAATTGGCTCTACGCCCCAAAGAAAATGCCTTCGTTACGCCCCTGGTGATTAATTCTTTGTTAGGCAAAATTATATATATATATATATATATATATATATATATATATATACAGGGTGTCCCCATAAAAAGTATACCGAGATAAAAATTACTGTAATGGCAAAACTACTTTATATATGGGAAAGAGATATATATCTCTAGAAAGGGCAGAATGTCCTCTTTGCAATGGTATACAGCTTGTGATGTTATTGACACAGATGAGTGAACAAATTAGACAGATGTTAAGGGTACTGAAAGCAGGACTGTGACAAGTTTGCATATTTGAATAACAAATCTCAACCATGCAAGTGTGCAGAATACCAAATGCCTTTGTTTTTTCAACACATTCTTGAAAACAAGGATTGTACCTAAAACAATGTAATCTGCTTTGTTTTCGCTACTTACCTCAAAAGTTTAATGTGCAGGTTTTTAAAAATGCTTTTTGGACCTTTGTTATTCAAATATGCAAACTTGTCACAGTCCTGCTTTCAGTACCCTTAACATCTGTCTAATTTGTTCACTCATCTGTGTCAATAACATCACAAGCTGTATACCATTGCAAAGAGGACATTCTGCCCTTTCTAGAGATATATTTCTCTTTCCCATATATAAAGTAGTTTTGCCATTACAGTAATTTTTATCTCGGTATACTTTTTATGGGGACACCCTGTATATATATGTATAGTACAGCTCACCTACATGTACGAATTAAAGATTACATCAGAAACAAAAGTTGTAAAATATATCAAACGATTTGTAGGTTAGGATTAAACAAAACAAGTTATTTATTATTAATGTTTAGTTTAGTGTTTCCAGTCACCTGATGTGTGTACAGGTTTTGTAGGTAATGAAATAGGGCCTACTGATTTAATTCGAAATACATTTTATCGTACCTAGTATCGTGTATTAACAGTGTTATAAACCTCAAATTTATATTGTTTAATCATTTTGAATGCTGTATGATTCGTTGCTTATGTGTTTAAAAAGTTGTTTACTGGCTGGCATATTTCCTGCCTTATTGACTGTTTGGTTGTTTATTTTCCTATTGTTTGCTCGTTTACCAGAAAAATATCTTAATTTGACCAAAATAAATATTTTTTACAGGTTTGTCCTTTCTGTTCATACTTTGTTAACTTCAATCATCAAATAATCAAAGTGTACTTGTACACGATATATAAAAGTAGTATTTTTAGTTACTGAAATAGTTTGAAAATATATTTCTGATTGTATGTGTGGTAGATTGTTTACATTCACAGTATGCCTACAAATCTAAAGTAAAAATATAACGATGTTAGCCTGTTATCTATCATTGTAAAGATTAAGCCTAGGTATGTACAAATTTCATATGTACATATTGTGTTGTACATAACGTTAAAAAATGCGTTTTTCTGTAAGAAATTTAATTAAAAATTTGCCTAAGCTGGGTAAATGAAGGGTGCCGTTCAGCGGGAGGGGGTGTGTGAAAATTGCTGTGTAAGGGAATCTAGGCTGTACTGTTCCTACACAATTACAAATCAACATTTTTAAACCCCCGACACTTTGGTTAACAATGTTACCTGACAATTGTCATGCTATTGGTGACTGTAGTAAAGACGCGTAACCAATGTGAGGCGAAGGGCGCCCTCAGGGCCAATTATATTAATTGTTTTATTTATTAATTTTTTGAGGAATGAATACATTTAAACAAAACATTGACCCTCAGCGAAATATCTGGCCCCATGTTTCTCACTAAAAATGGCTACATTCCTGCTGTTATTACATACATTATATCCCATCTAACTTGTCTGACTTAGGTGGTCTCCTCAAAAATTTAAAATATGGCAGAATCATTACCGTTCCGTAATTTTTTGTTTAATTCTGTTTCAGGTAAAAAAAAATGTGATTTCAAAACATAACTTCTAAAATTAATTAAGTCAATAAATTAAATCATGACGCAGCGTTATAAAGTCATTACTGGTCAAAGCACGTTAATGGCTTCGATTCTTGAAATGGATCAGTTCAGATGATACCTGGTGATTATATTCTTCCCATTGTGGTCCGAGTCACTCATTTTTTGTATAATATAAGTGCTCGGTGCTCATTTAGTGAGATTGGACATAATACTGGTTCTTGTTGGACCTAATATTGCTTCTTTCAACGACAGAAATGTATGGTACCAGACTACATAGAAAACAAACCAGCGACACGAAATAAAGGGTTTCCGCATGTCCTCATTGGGATCAAAGTGGGATCCAAGATTTCAAACTTAAAAATAATGTTAAAATTATGTTCCATGAAAAGTATGTTCGAATAAATGTTAGCATGAGAAACTTGAAGACCTCGTTTTATTTTCAGTTACAGCATTGTGTCCATTGTATTTCGTAACTTAAAGAGGAACTGTACAGCCTGACTGAGATTAGTTGGATATATTGACTGTGACCCTGGTATAGTACGCAAGTCTGCTTCGTACATATCTCCATTTAGGTCTCTTGTACATTTGCCTGTCTAATGATTTGGGTTTTGTCGAGTGAATTTGGTTTCACTTTGCACACTAATAAGTATAAAAGGTATTTTTTGTCATAATAAGTTCAGCCAACCGTTTACGATCTACAGTGGTCTACGTATGCTTTATGTTTCTAATAGCACGTAACCCGCTGTATACCTCCATCAATAGCGCTTGTACCGATTACTATTTTTAGAATATTTAAATAAAACATTTCAAAAAGGTCACACGACAGCATTGCCTGAGTATGAGACCATTGTGAGTCTATAGGCTTATACCATAGGTTATCAGGGTGTGTGGTATGTTATACTACATAAAGAAATATACTAAAAAGAAAAATTCATAGAATTTCTAAATCACGCAATTAAATTTTAAATGAAATCTTAATCAGTTTATATAACTATTGGAATGTAACATTACAGAGATTTGTTTTACATATTAAGAAGCAAACATATGAATGGTTACCATGTAATTGGAGGAGTTAGACCTACCTCTACCAATGACGTTGATGTACCCTCAAAAGCAGGGCCCATATTCATAAAAGCCTGCTAAGCCTAGTTGGCAACTAAATTGGCCCCTAACTGCCAATTAAGCCTAGTTGGATACTAAGTGTTATTCATAAAATGCCGCTAAGCTTAGTGGACTGCTAAGTTGTCTGCTAACTTTAGAGGTGATCTTGGGTACCTCTAAGTCACTAGTTGACAACTAAACCCTTCATTTGTATGTTTGACTCTGACGTGAAAACATGGCTAGACGGATTCTGCAACTGGTACAGTTGCATCGTGCAATGAGGAGGGAAAGAGTATTCAGAGACAGGCGTAATCCAATTGAGATTTTTACTGATGATGAATTGATCAAGAGATATCGATTTTCACGGGAAGGCATAATGTTTATAACGGATTTAATAGCACCCCAGATTAGCTTTCTTTCGGTTGGTGTTTACATCTTTATGTTTACTGTCGATGACATCCTTGAATTCATCATATTTTTCAGCTATGAATAAGTTCTCTTCCTGAGAATAATTAGCTTTCCTTATTTTTTTTTTGCCTTCTCGTGTATCCGCCATTCTGAACCTGTGTGTTCACGATGCTGAGAACATAGAACTGCCTGTACATTGCATTCGATAGGCGCACACACACGGTTCCTGCATGCACAGCTCTATTGTTAGACACATAAACATGCCACTCATATTGAAAGTGAAACTTACCCATATTGTGTTTTGTGGTTTTGAACA
Organism: Zoroaster sp. YZ-2022; assembly: GCA_029582265.1. Taxonomy (NCBI): domain Eukaryota; kingdom Metazoa; phylum Echinodermata; class Asteroidea; order Forcipulatida; family Zoroasteridae; genus Zoroaster; species Zoroaster sp. YZ-2022. The sequence continues at coordinate 33,908,556 of CM055831.1, forward strand.
ATGCCAACTGCTAAGTTAACAACCAACTAAATCCTAGTTGACAACTACCTGGCACTGTTCCTAGCAGGGTTTTATGAATATGAAAATAGCAAGAAACTATGGAGCCGGCAACTAGGCATTTAGCAGCCTGCAAAGGCCTAGTTGGCTGCTAGTTTAGCAGGCTTTTATGAATATGGGCCCAGGTCATCTAACAATTATTGTCGAAGCTGTATACACTCGAAATATTTGCATACGCTCGAATGTTTAAACTTTAAACCTTTATCAAGGAGCGTGTTTTCGAAATCTTAAGCGAAAACATTCACCATGACTTTGAAAAAAAGGGACTCTCCCGAAAAGTTTCCCCATGTGTTGAGAAATCACGTGGATTTTTCAGAAAGCACGTTTAACAAAAGGCTTTTATGATTAAGCATGCGTCGCACCCATTTTCTGTATATAAAAATATCAAGTGCGTACTGAAGCTCATAGGCCGATAGCAGATTGACTAACATTAATCTTGTATAACTGGAAACTAGTTACAGCTACATGTTGTCGTTGTTGCAGTGGTAAAGACAAGCTGGGCAGTCAGGTAACTTTCCTTCGAATATATCGTTATATATGGATAGAATTGATAGGCTTATTATTTATAATTATTATTGGGGCAGTGTTTCTGGGTGGGCCAAGGGGCCTGTGGCTTGTAAAAAAGGCACAGTTAGCGAATTACATGAGCATTGCACGCTGTTAATCTTTATTTTATCTACTTCATTCACACAGTCATCAACTGGTCGAAAAATGCGTTTCGGCAGACGTCTGCTAAATATTTGATTTTACTAAATTGTGAAATATTAACTTAGAACGAACAAGTTAGTTGCTAAATTTACCACTGAATTGTTGTTCATTCGTTTTGTTAATCCACATTTGTTACAAATTTAGAGACTGATGTTCCCTATAATTTATATTTACACAGATTGTGAGTTTTAAACATTCATGTATTCCTGCAAATTTATTTACTTGAATTATCTGATACATCACCCCAAGAAATCCCCATGCAATTAAATAATTTATTTAAGCCTAAGCACCGTGCTCCTTTGTAGAATAAAGAATGTATCTTGCTCAAGTCAATTTCATCTTGAAACATCGATTTAAATTTTGAATTCCTAATTATGTAGGATCAACCAAGTTTAAACTTGTAATAAGATATATTTAGACCGAGGGTAGGATAATCTGGGATGGGCTACATTTAGGAACGGGCTCTGTTTTAGAGTGTGGTTTGTAGCCACATTAAGGACTGGGGTACATAAACGACCGGTCCGCATTAAGTTCCTGCACAGACAGCTTATATTGGAAACTTACACCAGATTTTATTATTCTTTACAGAATGAAGAATCTGACAAGTTACCATTTCTGGTTGGTTATTTTACTGACCCTTGCCCTAGGTCAAGCTGAAGGTCAAATATTACCCAATCAGCCTCAATGCTATGGGATATCCAGAGGTAGACATTTCATCCTCGGCTTTACGGATAACATCATTGACCGCAATACTCCAAGCAGAGAGCTTTCAATTTTAGTGGTAGCATTTAATACTAATCAACAAGCAACATCAGTCACTATCAGTAGCAAACACCAAGTGGAAGGCAAACCGTTCCAGGAGAGCTTTGTATTAGATGCTGGTGGATATAGAAGAACCAATGTTCCTGTCGAACTGACTATGGATGGCACTGAAAGAAGCTTCAAAACAATCGATATTTCAGCATCTAGCGATGTGTCTGTATACGGTTTAATGTATCAAGATTTCTCAACTGATGGCTTTCTTGGTATACCTACCAACAATCTCGGCATGCAGTACGTGGTGGTGACGCCGACCACACAATCACGACGCCCATCTCATTTTGCTGTAATAGGTACAGATGATTCCACATTGGTTCGCGTTACTTTACAAGGATTTGTTACATTTGAAGGACAGTCGTACAATCCAGGCGAGGTGCTGAGCTTCATGGTGAATAAGTTAGAAGCTGTTCAGATTCAAGGATCACAAGACTTAACAGGAAGTATCATTCAAGCGGACAAACCAGTTGCTGTATTCAGTGGCAGCGAATGTGAAAATAATCCAGGGACATATTGTGATATGCTGACAGAACAATTGGTACCCGTCAAGAGTTGGGGACAGACACACATATACACCGCATCCCAAAACACAGATAACAATCAGTATTATATCGTTGCCTACTTTAATGGAACCGTTGTCACAATCCCAGGATTTCCAAACCAGACCTTAGATGCCGGAGAATTCTGGGAAGGAATTCTGCAGGGTTCTGGCCTCGTCTCCTCAAGCAAACCAGCTCTAATGATGCAGCAGTTAGCATCTATTAACGGTCAAACTGTCGACCCTTCTTTGATACAGGTTCCTGCTGAAGAACAGTTTGGGTTCATTTTTGGTTTTTCTACACCTCCACATTCCGGAGGTGATTCTGGGGGGTACTTTAATTTCATCAGTATTCTCGTGAAAAAAAATGCTCGTCAGACTGTGTATCTCAATGGATCTTCTGTCAATGGGACCGACGCACTACCGGTACGTGAACATGACGTTCCTAATACAGACTACACGTCACTCACTGTTCAATTACCTAAAGGAGAGGGGGTATATTATGTGGAACAAACAGACCGTCTTTCATCACCAGTGTCTGTCATTGTCTATGGTTACGAACAAGCTGAAACGTATGGCTATGCCGCTGGTTTGTCTCTTCCAAGTAACAAACAACTCTTGAGTTTGACACCGTACTATTTGCGAGAGCTTGGTGGAGAATTGATCCGTATAACCGTACCCTGTATTCCACTCAGCAATGATGTCTTCGTAAGCCCAGTCAAGTGCAAATTTTCCACCGGTATTGGAGATATCATTGTGAATGGTGACCTCCCTGACCCCTACACTGTTGTCTGCATTACCCCCACCTTCTACAAAAATGGACTGACGTCTGTTTATGTCTCCCTTGATGATGGGATGACATTTCCATATTCGGGCCTCGTCTATATTCCATCTGAAGAGGACCTACCACCACTTGTCAATGTCTATCAGATGAATTCAGCAGATGGAAGCGGTATCATTGACCTAACCTCAGATGACCCTATCGTTTTTACCTGGGATCCCAAGATCCTAGGGGAAGGTATCTCACACGTAACTATAATGATGCATGATTCAGGTTACAACAGCGACGGATATCCAGTCTTAATGGAAGCAGTTACCTTGAAGAGTAATGTTGTCAACACCGGCAGTTTAATGGTTTCTGTCGGGGACATAAAACCATTGTTTGGTGATGAGAATAATGACCCATCTCTTACAGCTTTTTACATTACTCAATTTGAACAACGCGAACGACGCAACTTAATTGGTAGGTTGGTTGTCCTGAGAAGAATATACTCAGCCGTGAGGCTTGTCGAACTTGTTTTAGATCATATTCAATGTACAGATTTTAAGAGGCAGTTAATGGATGTTGCTACAGGCTTAAATCCATGTCCATGTACCTCACAACAAGCAGGTGTAGATTCTCTGAACTTTGTGAAATCTAATTTTTTCAACTCCTTTTTTCATCCTGGTGCGAAAGACTGCTTCAGGTCGACCACATCATCGTCAACAGGTTCGGGCCAGCAGTGCTGTTATGGTGCCAAAGGAAACATCCTGGTTGGTTCCCCTGGTGGAGGAACAGCTGATAGATACAGCCCAGGAGATCATTTTTGGAGACATCAGTGGTATGATGTTCTGCCATGGCTTGGCTGTTGCAAATTGTCCAACAACTGCGATAAATATTACAAATACCGACCATCGGATGACTGCTCTGATTACGAACCACCTCGACCAGCAGGAGGTACGGGAGATCCTCACATAACAAGTCTTGACGGGAAGAAGTTTACTTTCAACGGAGCTGGAGAGTTCCTAATGGCGTCGTCGACACTTCATAACTTTACCTTCCAATCCCGCATGGAGGTCTACCGCGACACTAATGCATCTGTATACACTGCATTCGTTGTCCAGACTAATGACTCAGCTACAGTTCAAGTGCAGTTGTCCAACATGAACGAAACCATGATTCTTGTGGATGGTGAGCCATTACTTCTAACATCTAGCCCGATTCGTGTTCACCATCTCAAGGGTCTTCGAATCAGCTTAACTCCCGATTTATCTGAAGTCAGAATTGCGTTCAGTGCTGGTGTTGCTGTCATCGTGTACGTGAAGCCTGAAGTGATGTCTTTCATTGCTCAACTAGACACAAAGTTTAAAGGTCAAATCAAAGGGTTATTAGGTAATTTGAATGGAGACCCCGATGATGATTTCCAATTCCCAAATGGCACTATTATGAGTACAGATTCTTCCTTAGAGGAGCTTCATGAATTTGGTCTTGGGTGGTTAGTGGCCGAAGAAGACTCCATCTTTACCTACATTTCTCCATATGACTACAACACATACCATTTCCCCGAATTTTCTCCGATTTTCATCATTCCTGATTCAAATCTGATCAGTCAAGAAATCAAAGATGTATGTGGCGATTCCTTCGAGTGTCTTTTCGACGCCGTGACTACTGGTAGCCTGTCGTTTGCTAATGAGACCCTAGTGGTGACGGGCATCATCGAAAACATTCAAAAAGCCTCAATCAAAATTATCAGCTGTGGCTTTCCGGGACCGGTGGCTAACGGAGCGATATATGGGTCTGTGTATCTTGAGAATTCAACCATTGAGGTCACATGTGACGATGGGTTCAAACCTGAAGGATCAACCTCACTGCTCTGTCAGAGTGATGGTCAATGGTCATCGGATCTTCCTCAGTGTAACAATATGAAGGATGAGGGGTTTAGTCCACTATTCATTGTACTTATTGTCCTTAGTGTGGTTGGACTCTTTCTTATTGTTGCGGTTATTAGTTTCTTCGCAATTCAAAAAAAATAAGTCAAATTTTCCTCCGATAGGGAATATTCGTAAAAGTATCACCGTAGGCCTACTTCTTCTAAAAATCAACTGATTACTAACTTTTTTCTGCGAACTCTGCTGATTGTGGTTTTGAAGGGTCTATGATTTCCAATTTTATGTTGATACATATTTCAGCAAATATCCAACCATGCTTCTGGACATAAATTTTAATTTATTTTTATTATTATTAACAAAATGGGCTGTATATTTTTGACGCAAAGTAAAGATTGTAGGCCTATATATTGTTTAAATTGGTTCAAATGTTAATGATTATCCTTGACACTAGAGGGCGCTGTTTTTTTAGACACCACAGAAACTCGGTGTCACAGCAATTGAAAATCCCAAACGTTGCCCAAGAAAGCAGTGGTTACCTCAAATGGTTTCCTGATTGGTAACCAAATACTCAGTAAACAAAACAAAAGAAACAATTTAGAGAACTGACTTTGGAAAAAAGAGGAACTAAGTCAACCTGGGTGCACAAGTGAATATGCAAACTCCCATTAGTATATAAACCAAAAAAGGCAAGAAAAGGTAACTACAACCTGGCAATTAAAAGGTAGAAAACTGATGTCAACAAACAGAGTTTCATTTTTAAAGTTATACAATTCATATTTCATAAGCCCGTTAATTTAGGTCCAACTGGCTAAAGCCTATTACTGAACAAAAAAATCCTTTGTATTTAGTTTCCCAATCTAGGAGCTAAATAAACGAATACATAAAACGCAGACAAGATATTAATGGAATCAATGTTGTTTTGAATTTTGTATACGGCTCATAAAAACAAGTTAGCCCTTAAAATACTCGAAATGGTTAAAATACTAGAAATGACGAACAAATTATTGACAATTATTTGGCAGAATCAAAGATGCTGTATATTTGTAATTGCATTGTAGGTACATGTATCTTGGTACATAATTTGTTTTTCTATGCTATCATTGTATATTGTTTGTATTCATGTTTTTTTTTGTTTCCGCGCCTTGAGCGCCCAGCAGGGTGGATATGTGCGCGCTACAAATCTTTATTATTATTATTATTATTATTATTATTATTATTATTATTATTATTATTATTATTATTATTATTATTATTATTATTATTATTATTATTATTATTATTATTATTATTATTATTATTATTATTATTATTATTATTATTATTATTATTATTATTAATAAGCGAAGCTCACATTGGCGTATCACCAATGTAGGCCATCTCGCCCTGAGCTTTTCCTTACAGAGAGATATGTGTACTTTACAACTATATATTTGCTCTTTGGAAATAAGCGAACACAACCATGGGTCTCTCGAATGTCCTAATGTAGATATTAATTTCAATTAAAGCACTTCAAATGATAAATGGGCTTTCAATCTATAATCATTAGGAAGACAATATAGAAACACACTGCAAAAGCTGTGGTGTTAAAAACTACACCATTGGTGTTTATATTAGGCAACTCGCACAATATAAACACCATGGACGAATAAAGTTGACACCACTAGTGTTATTTTAACACCTCAGTTTTTGCAGGGCACCTAAATGACGATCATGGATTGTGTTGATTGGGCCAGGCTGCATTTTTGCAAATATTTCTTCTCAAGATCAAGAAATCATTATTCAAAGACGATTTTGGTGTTTGTGATATCTGTAAATAAACTTTGCGAGGAATTTATACGCATTTTAAATACTAGTTTGAATTATATCAAAGCATTATACTAAAGTATCTATAATGATTCAATTATGGTATGGTGGATGGTTTACATATTTAATTTTGTATGATTGATGAACGCAATATTTAGTTAATCAAAAAGACGAAACAGTACTTAATGACGGAACCTTTCTTGTATATGTAAATTGTATTATTGTTATTATTGTCCTACGTGTTTAATGTTCGAATAACATAAA